>MU671564.1:51751-62374 GCA_026770625.1 Nicotiana glauca | reverse complement strand
TCCTGAGTCTGAACTCATACCGCCATACGTATTGTACTACACTTCCCAACTAGGAATACGAAAAATATTATTCACGCGCCCATAACTTGGGGCTACACAACAAATCACAATAGAAAATGGACACTTAACAGTTCATCTATTATCCTACAGACTTCTTAGGCACTTCCAAGTCATATAGACACATCATATAACACCAATATACTCATCGCGTAGCTATCTAGCCGACATTCCCACAATTAGGGACAATACCGAACATAAAAGTTCATAATACCAGCTCGCAAAATCAGCACCTCGGTGCTCAAGCCATAGGCAAAGATTCGGCCTCAAGTCTTCCAGACTGGCCCACGTGAAACTTACGGAGATCAGATCTCGCCCCTCGATTGGAAAATCACAAGCCATCAAGGAAAATATACTACTTAGCGCTCGCGTGCGCATACAGACGTGTGGAAGGAATTTCAAAAGTTATATCTCAAGCTGAATCAAGTACGCACGATAAGAATTCCAAGAAAGTGAAGTATTTCCTAAAGGTTCTGCAGCCTCTCGAGGATAAATACAGGCGTCTCCGTATCGATCCGCGAGACTCTACTAACCGGCTCATGACTCATGAGGCCTAGTAACTTGGCTCTGATACCAACTTGTCACGACCCCAATCCCGGTCGTGATGGTGCCCAACACAACTGCTAGGCTAGCCCGACCATTTACACTCTAAACCTGAACACGAAGCTCAAACCAATTATTAAATTATCATTCAACATCTATAAAGCTAAAAGTTTTAACTGCTAGATAGAAATAAGCCGAACAATCTCCCAAAGACCTAGGGGTCATGAGTCTAGAGCCTCTAACAATACAGAGTAACAAGACTCAAAAAAATACAATTGTTCAAAACTGCAGAAATAATAATAAGGGAATAGGGAAAGAGTCGGGTCCTGCGAACGTCAGGCAACTACCTCGACAACTCCAACAAAACTCTGAAGTAGCAATTAGCTCAGCTAAGCTTCCAAAATACCTGAATCTGCACACATGGTGCAGAGAAAAAAGTGAGTACTTCCAACTCAGTGGTAATAAGAGTAAATAATGTTGAGAGGAAAGGAACCACGTAAGAGCACTCCATCATGCTATAAAAGGACAGTACAACACTTTTTAGAAACAGTAATTCCATAAAAATCCTTTATAAAATATCTAGCTCAGTTTAAAACCACTTTTGAAAACATCTCTTTCTTTCCTTATTAACAGTTAAGCACATGAATACAATATCAAGTAGTGCAAAACCGCACACAAATCAGCCCCTCGGGCCCAGCACTCTTTTAGCAAGTTATACCAGGGTATCTGGTCGACAAGGCAAGTAATACATATATGCCAATAATATATGAGTGCTAAATGTCATAACACGTAGTACAAACAGCAACCAATGCATGAACGCAATGCAATGCACATGACCTCTACGGCGCGTAGCCCGATCCATTTGGGCGCCCGACGCTCACTGTGGGGGGTTCAGACTCCGGAGGGGCTCCTACAGTCCAAGCGCAATATCAATATCATTCCCACTGTGGCGTGCAGCCCGATCCATGCATATTCATGAATGCACATAAACCTCTTGGGCATTAATCACATAGCAGTTCTCAGCTAAAATGTCAGTAAGATATCGATTAATTTTCCAAATCATAGAAAGATGACTAAGTTTGCAAAATAATATTTTTAAACCTTGGACATAGGTAGAAATGTGCACAGAAATGCAAAAACAGTGATTTTAATCCCCGAAGGATTCAAGTATTCGACACGAAGCCCAAAACATGACAATCAATCCAAATCATGATAATTAATACCTTTAACTCGATGTCAATTCAACTCCAAGCAATTTGGTAGTGTTTTTATTAAGCGGGACGGACCAAGTCATAATCCCCAATGGTGCTCTACCCTACGCTCGTTATCCGGCATGCAAGTCACCTCAATATAGCAGTATGATGTGCAAGTCCGGGGTTTCAAACCCTCAGGATATCATTTCCAAGTATAACCCACCTCGAACCGGCGAAAACTCTAGCCTGCGATGCTTTTGCTCCTCAAACCGGCTTCCACGTGCGTCCAACCTATCCAAAATCATAAGGAATATATCATAATATACTAATGGGACATAATCCAATCGATAGAACTCGAAAAACACTCAAAAATACGAAATTGGCAAAACCCGAGCCCCGGGCCCACGTCCTGAAATTTACCAGAATCCTCGTCTCGCCACGAGTCCATACATACCAAGAAATCCCAATTCGGACAACAAATGGCCCCTCAAATCCCAAATTTAAAGCTTTTGCTCCAAGCCCTAATTTCTTAACATTTTGCTATGTTTTGATGAATTTCAAGCATGATTCTTCAATAAAAGCATGTATTTAACTCATAAAACTTACCTCCAGCGATTCCCAGTCGAAGCCCGTTCAATTCCCGTCCAAAAGCTCTCAAGTTTCGCCCAAAAATGGTGGAAATATGTTTTGGTTCACGGATGAAATATTTATAATCTTTTTGTCTGCCTAGGCCATTTCTTCATCGCGTTCGCGGCCATAGCCACGTGAACGCGAAGCACAAATCAGGACCCCCAGCATTTCCTCTTCGCGAACGCGTGCAACCAACCGCGAATGCGAAGGCAAACGACTACCAACCTACGCGAACGCGGCCCTCACTTCGAGAACGCGAAGGCCAAAACTCCAGGTCCTCTCATTCCTTCTACGCGAACGCGAGCTTACCCCCGCAAACGCGATGTCCAACTTCACAAGCCTACGCAAACGCGGCTTTCCCTACTCGAACGTGAAGGTAAATTTCCCAACCTTCCAATTCCTTCTACGCGTTCGCCACACACCCATGCGAACGCGAAGAACAATCTTCTGCAACACCAACAGCTGAAAAACCAGCAGCCTCACAGTCCAAAAATAGTCCGATTAACCATCCAAAATCACCCCGAGGCCCCCCGGACCTCAACCAAAAATACCAACACGTCCTATAACCTTATTCAAACGTGCTCCAATCCTCAAAACACATCGAACAATGCTAAAACCATTAAAACACATCGGATTCAAGCCTAAATTTATCAACTTATTCCAAAACTCGCATTCGATCCAAAACCCAACCAAACGACGTCCGAATGACCTGAAAATTTGCAAACAAGTCCAAAATCACCTAACGAAACTACTGCAACTCTCAAAATTCCATTCCAACTCGCGGATCAAAATATCACCTATCAACCGGAATTCGCCAAAATTCTAACTTCGCCAAAATAGGCTAACTTCTTCACCGTACCTCCAAAATTACTTCTGATTGCGATCCTAAGCCTTAAATCATCACCCGGAGCTAACCGAATCATCGGAATTCAATTCCGAGCCCTCTAACTCACAAGTCAATATCCAATTGACTTTTTCAATTTAAGTCTTCTTAAAAGAGACTAAGTATCTCATTTCTTATCAAAATTACTCCAATTAAATTCTAACGCGCCCAATACCGATGATGAGACATAAAACAATATAATAAGGGGGAAACAAGGTGGTGATACCTGAGACGACTTGTCGGGTCGTCACAATTAGTTTCAAGTTGGAGTTTTAAAACTATTTTAAAATAAACAAAACGAAAATAAAGACATAAAAAAACTTTCAAAGAAAAATATTTAATAAAGTAATATGCTAATAAAACTTTCTATTAACAATGTAATAATATTAAATGTTAGATGATATAATAAAGAAATATACATAACAAAAACGTCTGTATAAGTCCCGTTAGTTTAACATAGATTTTGTTCATTAAAATTTAGATAATATTATTAAGAATAATAGAATAAAATTTAAAATAAAAAATATTTTAACAGTAATAAATTATAATTCTTCTCATATATGATAAAAAGAAAGCGAATAATAAATATTGGCTAATATAATAAAAAAATATATAGAACAAAAAAGTTATTCACTCCACTACTTATATAAGTACCTTTGATTTAATAGAAATTTTATTATTGGATATATCGTATTGACAAGTACGATGAGAATTGAATTTTATTAAAGAAACAATCTAATAGAATCAAACAAGCCAGATCATAATTTTATTTATTTAATATTTTTTAATACTGACCGCGCATCGCGCGGGTACGACTACTAGTTCAATTAACGTCAAGAGTTCAGGTTGAAAAAATTAAAATCTGCTAATTCAATTAACACTTAATATCAAGTGGCAGTTTTTTTGTTTATTAATTAAACCTGAAATTTAAAATTTAAAATTCAAAAATAAATTAAAATAGAAAATAGTTTCAAAAAATGTAAAAATGTAAACCTATCAATTCAGTTAACATCAGTTCCTCCCACGTTTTTTTGGGTAGGTTTTTTAATTTATTCATATTGAAAATTGAGAACGTTTCGCTTTGTGGTTAGCGAGTGATTAGTTCCATTCATCCTTTTAGAAAACTCAAATATTCATAATTTTATCCTTAACTCATAAATTTACTCTGAGATTTTGTATCAAGCAAAGAGATGCAAGATAGATTGGCAATTCGATCTACCGAATGTTGGAAAAGACATTTCATTTGTTGCAGCAGAGGGCAAATAAACACTTCCTACAATGTCCAGTCCTTACATAAGTTGATCTTCCTGACATTTGGATTCCGCGCCATGACACATCCATCGCCAAAACATGTTCTCCTCATCTCAAGACTACTGTTAGTGGTCCTTTCTTTTATCAATTTATTTTCCGGCCAATGGTCAATATAACTCAATTCCGTGTTAACAATTGGTATTGCCGTTTTTTTTCATGTTTGGCTCACCTCTTAGCATATAATTTATCGCCATAAAGTATCAAGCCTTTTTGTTAAACTAATTAAATTAAAAAATATAGGGTAAACCCTAGTTAACAATAATTAATTCTAAATTTGAGATGGATAATATAAAATAGAAAAATATAGTTGAGTGCAAATGTTGACAGTACTTATGGCCGGATCTAATAGTATGAAAAAGACCGTGCATTAAATAATATTAAATGGCAATAAAATATAAATAAAGGATAAGATTCACCCAATCTTGAGTGAGGCACATCCTCTTTCATTTGATAAAGATGAACAATAGACAAATACTAGAATCTTAGGATCCTTTTTGGATCTAATGGGGAGTGTAGGATAACGGATCCTCTAATCTCTTTAAAGAGATGTGTTTTTTTATCTTTTCTAGAGATAGAGGATCTGTTTTTTTTTAGAGAAGCCCCCCACTCCCCCCCATTTGTTTCCTCTCTCTTCCTATTTATAAGGTATATCTTTAGAAAAACCCTAAAAAAGGTACAATGAGAGGGAATATTCAGTAGAATATTTCTTTTGAAGATTCCAAAGCAAAATTAGCCATTACTATTATCTGTACTACTCGACCTCGCCCTTGTTCATGATCATGCTTGACCTCGGTCTTAATGATCACCGCTCGACCTTGGCCAAACAGCTCTATCCGATTCGCAGGTTACTTGTGGCAATTGCCTCCGCATATCGAATTTCTTTGATTTGATTTTGACCCATACAGTTAGTCCTATCGCTTTTCGAGGTCGTCGTGTGGTCGAGCTCGGTGAGAGAACTTTATTGATCATAGTTCGAGAAATTCGGATGGGGAGGTAGAGTAGTGAGGATCGCGGGTGAGGGTGTCGATCTTTAGGGCAAAGTAGTATCCCTACGGGCTGAATTTGAGCAGTGTTCGACCAGGGCCAATGACTCGAGTGATGAGTTGATCGAGAAAACACTAGAGTTGAAGAAAGCCAACGAGGCGAGGATAGCAGCTTTGGAAAGGAGGGAGACATTGGAGGAGATCATTTGCGTCCTCAGATCTGGACAGGTGATTCGGCCCTTATAAGATGCCTTATCAGGTACCTCCTTTGATTTGGAATGCTACTTTTGCTGCTTATTTCAGATTCAATTTTTCGAGCGAGGTCGAATGAAAATTCGAGCGAGGTCAAATATTGATTCGAGCGAAGTCGAATGTTGATTCGAGCGAGGTCAAATATCGATTCGAGCGAGGTCGAATGTAAATTCCAGTAAGGTTGAATATTGATTCAAGCGACGTCAAATGTTGATTCGAGCGAGGTCGAATGTAAGTTTGGGCGAGGTCGAACGTTGATTCAAGCGAGGTTGAACGTTGATTCGAGTGGGTCGAACATAAATTCTAGCGAGGTCGAACATAATTTTGGGCGAGGTCGAACATAAATTTTGGGCGAGGTCGAATGTTGATTCGAGCGAGGTTGAATTTAAATTTGAGCGAGGTCGAATGCTGATTCGATCGAGGTCGAATGTTGATTCGAGCAAGGTCGAATGTTGATTCGAGCAAAGTAGAATGTAAATTCGGCGAGGTCGAACTTTAATTCGAGCAAGGTCGAATGTTGATTCGAGCGAGGTCGAGTGCAGATTCGAGCGAGGTCTAATATTGATTTGAGCGAGGTCGAATATTGATTCGAGCGAGGTCGAACGTTGATTCGAGCGAGGTTAAATGTTGATTCGAGCAAGCTCGAATGTAAATTCTTTTAATTGATGCAACGTCGCTTTGGCCGAAATGCATGTGAGCTTCATGCACTCATGCTTTGCCTACATATATCGTAGAGATTTACATGTTTTCTAGGCTGGCAATCTAGTCCCATTCTATACAGTCTCTTGGCATATTTGGATTTGCTTTGACGATGATCGTTCCCTGTTCGTGTAGAGTGCTCCTGCTTCTATTCCACCTAGAGAAATAGTCAGTTAAAACTGTAGACAATAAATTTGCGTCAAGAAAATAAAATCAAGACCGAAAATATCGCAACAATCGTAGTATTTTATTTCGAATATTTGAGTGTTACAATCTCTTTGAATCCTCTGATTCTTCTTTCCAATGGTAAATAAATTCAAGGGCCTTTGAGCTTGATGTTGAATCTATGTTTGTTGCCGCGAACGATGATCTTGTTCTTGAGCTTGAGCTTGATTGCTTGAACTTGACCTTGATTTGTTCTTTGTTCTTGAGCTTGAACATGATTTCTTCTTCGTTCTTGAGCTTGAACTTGATTTCTTGAACTTGAACTTGAAGCTTGAAGCTTGTGGAGGAATTTGCTGTGTTTGATCCACGAGCTCTTTCTTGCTTCTTGTTATAACTTCTGGTCCCTTTTCTGAAGACCCATATTTATTGTTGTGGAAGGGAAGAGTTATGATAAGAACAAACTCTTTCCGACAAATCAAATTGAAGTGTGACATGGCCACATTTGATTGGCCAGAACATGTCACTTGCACACGTGGCACGATTTCATTGGCCTTTTAGTGTGACTGGGCATGCCTTGTCATTTGACACATGGCATGGTCCTATTGGTTCTTCCACTTGACTTGGCGCACCGCGTCATTTAACACGTGACACCAAACTGGGCCTCTAGGAAGATGACATCTTGGGCCTAATGAATTGGGCTTATCACTTTAGCCCAATTAAATAGGCTAGCCCAACGGATTATGACTTATTTATTTAATCTATATATATTGGACTTATATAATTAATTCAATTATTAGCCCATATATTTATTTGGACTAATATATCTCGAATTTAAAATATAATCTAAATTATTTTATTAATTTAATTTTAATAAAATTTATATACCTATACAAATTCCCCTACTTCAAGACTGACTGAGGTGTAGGCTTGTCGGATTTCTAGGATAAGACTTGAAGTGCTAATACTTAAATACTCGTACAAGAGCTTATACATCTGCAAAATTGAATAAACCTCACAACACTGTTATACTTCAAGGGATAATATGCTTACGTGAAGTACCGAAGCACTTGTCATATAGAATATTTTTGAAGTTAAATTGATTTGGATTTTTCCAATTCTTTCCACGTGAGTCCAGCAATTTAAGAATCTTAAAATATGCACACTATAAAATTGTGAAGATTAAAAGCAATTTGTTGCATATCTCATATGCTGATAGTGGGTACACCTAAGTCCATTGGGATTTTGGACAAAAAGACTAAATAACAGTCCCGCAAAACATGACAGCGTTCCCAATTGTAGTTGGATACGAAATTTGACAAACGACCGCCTTTGCTAGTCCAATTTTACCAGGAATGGAATTGTACTTTGACTCAATTTAGGAGATAATTGTACAGACCCACATCGAGGAATAACTCTTCTGTAGCTTCTTTGCAAACTCTATATAAACCTCATGCTCCAATGTTTCTTGAGCATCAATTCGCATTATTTGCAAGCCACTTGAGTCTAGTCTTGTAAACTCGGAAGAATTAACGTGAAGGTACTTTCATCTTCTTTTCTTGTGCTTTTCTTGTTTTATTGTCCCTTATTTTTTATAGTTCAAGCGAGATCCGCGCATGAAGGGGGCGTTCTTAGGGTGTGAGGGGATGAGTACTCATCTTTGCCCGACTATCGGAGAGATTACTCTCAAAATGGCCACAGTGCATGGCTTGACTATCGGAGAGATTACTCTCAAAACGGTCACAGTGCGTGGCTTGACTATCAGAGAGATTACTCTCAAAACGGCCACAGTGCATGGCTTGACTATCAGAGAGATTACACTCAAAACGGCCACAGTGCACGGCTTGACTATCGGAGAGATTACTCTCAAAACGGCCACAGTGCGTGGCTTGACTATCGGAGAGATTACTCTCAAAACGGCCACAGTGCGTGGCTTGACTATCGGAGAGATTACTCTCAAAACGGACACAATGCGTGGCTTGACTATCGGAGAGATTACTTTCAAAACGGCCACAGTGCGCTGCTTGACTGTCAGAGAGATTACTCTTAAAATGGCCACAGTGCGCGGCTTGACTATCGGAGAGATTACTCTCAAAATGGCCACAGTGCGCGACTTGACTATCGGAGAGATTACTCTAAAAATGGCCACAGTGCGCGGCTTGACTATCGAAGAGATTACTCTCGAAACGGCCACAGTGCGTGGCTTGACTATCGGAGAGATTACTCTCAAAACGGCCCGACTACCGGAGAAATTACTCTCAAAACGGTCACAGTGTGTGGCTTGACTATCGGAGAGATTACTCTCAAAACGGCCACAATATGCGGCTTGACTATCGGAGAGATTACTCTCAAAACAGCCCGACTACCTGATCGGTGCGGACTCAACCATTGGGAAGAGTGGGCGCTAACAACTTTTACCCGATAGTGGTTTCGATGTCAATTTCCTCAGGGAGCTAGTTATGGGAGTCGAGTATTTGTGTTTTGGCTCCTAATTTTTCTTCTATCATTTTTGGTTTTTCTTTTGTTTATCAACTACAATTGTAAACTAAATTATGCTAAGTAATGATGCTAGTTGTATGAAATAAGAGAAAAGCACTAGGGTCGTAGCACTTGCCTAGGTGACTAATTAACGGGGTATAGAATTCTAATGCAAGGATGATAATTGAGGGAAATATGGATAACCGTTGCACTTAGCACTCACTCTCAAACCTCTCGGTAGAGAAAGTGATTTTTGCCCAATTGACTCTCTCGAGACCAATTGGGTAGGCTAATTTGCCCAAGCAACTAATGGTTCAAGTAGGGTAGTTACTCTCTCGAGGTGTAACCCGTTACTTGGGACTACCATTCTCATGGGTCCATCCCAAATCCTTATTGGGTTAATTGTGAGGTCATAGACTCTCTTTCTCAAGAATATTCAAGACCTACTAAGCTAGACTTAGTGTTTGCAACCACCAAATCCTAGTGAAAACATAAAATCAACCCAAATACCAAACACCCAACATCATCCAAGCATGAAGCAAAAACACCCATTAATTACCCACACTAGTGTTGAGCCACAACCCTAGCTAATGGGTTTAGCTAGACATGGAAGAAGTAGAAATAGAAGAAATACTAGAAGAAATTAACATAGTCATTAACTACAAGATTAATCTACTTGAATCCACGTTAATTGCAAGAGAAAATTGCCTAAAGTAGGTTAATACAAAGTGTCTCGTGCTCAGCTGCTCAGATAGATTACCCAACTTAACATAAAAAAGTGAAATGTTCTATTTATAATACACAGGAAAAAACGGACAAAAATACCCCTGAGGGTCTGGCGCGGACCGCATAGAAATGTCATGCGGCCGCGTAGGGCAACTAGTCTTCATATCTGGGCTTCTGGACTTGAGGATGCGAACCGCGTAAAAATGTCACGCGGCCACATAGGTAGAGTCATGCGGACCGCGTGGAAATGGTGCGGGGCCGTACAGATGTAGTCATGCGGACCGCGTGGAAATGGTGCGCGGCCGCACTGTAGAAATCGTCCCATTTTGGCTCTCTGATCTTTTACCCACGCAGACCGCACTGATTTGGTGTGCGGTTGTGTGGGATTTTTCCTTGACTTTTTTGAGCCTCTGATCAATCATCATTGCGGACCGCGTGGAAATGAATGCCGTCTGCGTGGATCTTCTTCAGAATTGTTGCTTCTCTGAACTTTCCTGTGCGGCGCGTGACAAATTAGTACGGACCGCGCAGGTTGGGCTTTAACTTGATAGCTTTCTTAACCTTCATGTGCGGCCGCATATCAAAACAGTGCGGTCCGCACAGGTCACCTATTTCCCAACTTTCAGTCATCTTTTGGCGCTTGGCAGGTTTCAGTCCTTTTTGAGCCGATTTATGATATTCATCATCTAGTCGCTCAAACCTACAA
>MU671564.1:23144-42567 GCA_026770625.1 Nicotiana glauca | reverse complement strand
ACCGCACCAACCGCTACATCACTAGCGTCACACATCAACTCAAAAGGCAAATCCCAATTTGGTGCGGTGATAATGGGAGTGGTAGTCAACTTATGTTTCAACAATTCAAAGGACTCCATACACCTCTCATCAAACACGAATTTCACATCTTTTTCCAATAGTTTGCACATCGGGTTTAAAACTTTTGAAAAATCCTTGATAAAGCGCCTGTAGAACCCGGCGTGGACTAAGAAACTTCTCACCCTCTTGACAGAAGTAGGGGGAGGAAGCCTTGAGATAACCTCTATCTTTGCTTTGTCAACTTCAATACCATTTTTTGAAATTTTATGCCCCCAAAAAATTCCCTCTTTCACCATGAAGTGACATTTTTCCCAATTGAGTACAAGCTTGGTCTCCTCATATCTTTTCAACACTTTGTCCAAGTTCGCTAGGCATTCTTCAAATGAGTCTCCCACCACACTAAAATAGTGCATGAAAACCTCCAGAATGTCCTCCGCCATGTCGGTGAAGATTGCCATCATGCATCTTTGAAAGGTTGTTGGAGCATTACAAAGTCCAAAAGGCATCCTTGAGAAGGCGAATGTGCCATATGGACAAGTAAATGTAGTCTATTCCTGATCCTCCGGGGCAATGAGCCCCGAGTAGCCATCAAGGAAGAAATAATAAGCCCGGCCCGCTAAATGATCAAGCATTTGGTCCAAAAATGGTAGAGGTAAATGATCCTTCCTAGTGACCTTGTTGAGCTTTCTATAATCCATGCACACTCTCCAACCCGTGACCGTGCGAGTTGGAATCAATTCATTGTTTGCATTTGTGAAAACCGTGATACCACCCTTCTTTGGAACATATTGGACCGAGGAGGTCCATGAACTATCCGATATTGGGTAGACTACACCGGCATCCAACCACTTGATAACTTCCTTCTTGGACACCTCTTACATAGCTGCATTTAATCTTCTTTGGTGTTCAAGCGACGGCCTTGCATCTTCCTCCAAAATGATCTTATGCATGCAAAAGGCGGGGCTTATGCCCCGAATATCCTCCAATGTCCATCCAATCGCCCACTTGCACTTTTTTAAAACTGCCAAAGTGGCGTCCACCTACAAGTTAGTTAAGCAAGGCGAAAGAAGAACATGAAAAGTGAAATTGGGACCCAAGTATTCATACCTGAGGTGAGGTGGAAGTGGTCTCAACTCCAACACCGGCGGCTCCTCAATAGATGGCTTTGTTGGGGAGGTCTTACAATTCTCAAGGTCTAATGATAACTTCTTAGGCTCATAAGAGTACGAGCCCATACCATGCAAAGAATTTACACATTCAATTCTCCCGGCATCATCATTAGCCTCCATGTTCAAAAAGCACCACTTCAAGTGGATCTTCAACATTGATCATTGCGCTTGTGTCATCCACTATCACCGCCGTGACAATGTCAACAAACGAGCAAACTTCGGTACTATTTGGTTGCCTCATAGATTTGCACACATGAAACACTACCTTTTCATCATCGACTCGGAAGGTCAGCTCTCCCGCCTCCACATCAACCAAAGCCTTCCCAGTTTCTAGGAAAGGCCTTCCAAGAATAATTGGGACTTCAAAGTCAACCTCACAATCAAGAATCATAAAGTCGGCCAGTAAGACGAACTTATCAACTCGAACAAGGACGTCATCGATGATACCCAAAGGCCGCTTCATAGACCTATCCGCCATTTGGAGCCTCATTGAAGTCGGGCGAGGTTTCCCAATTCCCAAAGTTTTGAACACTAAATATGGCGTTAAGTTGATGCTTGCCCCCAAGTCACAAAGGGCTTTTTCAAAGTCGGTTCTTCCAATAGTGCATTGTATAGTGAATTCACCAGGGTCCTCAAGCTTAGGAGCCATGGAGTGTACAATTGCGCTCACTTGATGGGTCATTTTGATCGTCTCACACTCCATTGATCTCTTTTTTGTGACCAAATCTTTCATGAATTTTGCATACCCGGGCATTTGCTCGAGTGCCTCCACTAAAGGCACATTGATAGTCAAATTCTTCATCATCTCAATGAATTTCTTAAATTGGTAATCATTCTTTTGTTTGGACAAATGTTGAGGGTAGGGCGGAGGAGGCCTAGGAAAAGGTGCCTTGGCTTTTGGAACTTCCGGCTCGGGTATATCTATAACATATTCCCTAGATGGGTTCACGTTCTCTTGAGTCTCTTCCTCAACTTCTTGAATGTCAATTCTTACTTCATTTCTTTCACTTGGTTCCACAACATCATCAACCTCCTTAGGCATATAATCATTAGGCAACTCATATTTCTCCAACATGGCTTGATTCTCTCTTGAGGCATGCACATCATCACCTTGCCCACTCCATGTGGTCACCGCCATCACATGGTTGTTGTGCCCACCCTTAGGATTTACTATTGTGTCACTAGGTAGTGCACCCTTTGGGCGAGTATTTAAATATTGTGAAATTTGTCCAATTTGAACTTCTAAATTGCGGATGAAAGTGTTATGTGAAGCCAATTGCGCATCCGAGTCTTGAGTCTTCTTCATCATTTGTTCAAACATAACCTCTATTCTCCCAAATTCATTGCCCGAAGAACTCGACCCTTGAGATTGATATGGTGGCGGGTTGTTTGGTTGTTGAAACATTGGGGGTCTTTGAAAGCCTTGCCCCCGATTACCTTGACCACCATTGTTGTTCCACCCCCCTTGACCATTGTTGTTGTTCCAATTTTTGTTGTTGTTGTTTCCACTCCAATTTCCACTATTGTTACCTTGATTCCCCCAATTGCTTTTTTGGTTATTCCAATTCCAATTTCCACCTCCTTGTTGATTATTCTAATTCCCTTGAGCTCGTTATTGTTGGTTACCTTGGTTTCCTCTATTTCCTTGGTAGTTGTTGACATATTGACAATCCTCATTTTTCTCATCATAGCACTCACTTGAATGACCACTACCATCATCATAATTTTTACAATTCCCTTGTTGTTGTGGCCCTCTTTGCCTTCTTTTCATCATATTTACTCCTTCCATAGCATTGACTTGGTACAGGTTTTGAACTTGTTGCAATTGTGCCTTTGCTAATTGGTTCATCGTTGTTGTAAGTTAGGCAATGGCTTGGCCGTGGTCATGCAACTCTTTATGCAAATGTATAACATTGGGATTACCTTGAGGAACGTTTGCCCAACTTTTCCATGCCGAAGAAGTATCGACCATTTCATCTAAAACTTCATGCCTCATTGTAGGGGAGCTTCATAAAGTTTCCACCTCCAATTGGTTCACAATGCATTGGTTTGTTATGTTGATGCCTCTATATAACGTTTGTTGAATCATCACATCATTCATGTCATTATTCGGGCACTCCTTGACCATAGTTCTAAACCTCTCCCATATTTCATGTAAAGGCTCCATCGGTTCTTGTTTGAAGGCCAAAATCTCATCACGGAGCATCGCTATATGACTTGGAGAAAAGAACTTGGCAATGAACTTGTCCGCCAATTCATCCTATGTAGTGATTGAATTATTTGGTAACCTCTCCAACCAATCGAGCGCTTTACCCCGAAGAGAGAATGGGAAAAGCCTCAATCTTAAAGCATCTTCGGACACATTGGTTTGTTTACTTCCCCAACAAGTATCTACTAACCCCTTCAATTGCTTGTATGCATTTTGATCAGAGACGCCCCTAAAGTACCCTCGTTGTTCAAGAAGTGTCAACATAATATTTGTGATTTGAAAATTCCCCGCCCAGATTCGGGGAGGAACTATTGCACTTGCATAACCTTGGTTAGGGAGGACCCTTGGAGCAACTCTTGGTGGAGGCGGAGGAGGTCTAGAATTGCATCATTAGGATTTACATTAGCATTTCTACTTCTCCGTGGTATTTTTGGTACATGGAGTTCCTCTTGTTCAATATCATCAACCTCCTCCCCCGCGACCACGTTGTCAAGAGGGATATTCCCATTTAAAGCCATTTGTACCGGTTGGTTTGACACTAATAATGTTAGTAAAAAGAAGGAAAGAGAAGCAAAACACAAAACTAGCTACCCAAATAGTCAACACCGTAAGCTCCCCAACTACAGCGCCAAAAAGTGATCGGTGCGGACTTAACCCTTGGGAAGAGTGGGCGCTAACAACTTTTACCCGATAGTGGTTTCGGGGTCAATTTCCTCATGGAGCTAGTTATGGGAGTCGAGTATTTGTGGAGTCTAGGAAGGTGTTTTGGCTCCTAATTTTTCTTCTATCATTTTTGTTTTTTCTTTTGTTTATCAACTAAATTTATAAACTACAATTGTAAACTAAATTATGCTAAGTAATGATGCTAGTTGTATGCAATTAGAGAAAAACACTAGGGTCGTAGCACTTGCCTAGGTAACTAATTAACAGGTATAGAATTCTAATGCAAGGATGATAATTGAGGGAAATATGGATAACCGTTGCACTTAGCACTCACTCTCACACCTCTCGGTAGAGAGAGTGATTTTTGCCCAATTGACTCTCTCGAGACCAATTGGGTACGCTAATTTGCCCAAGCAACTAATGGTTCAAATAGGGTAGTTACTCTCTCGAGGTGTAACCCGTTACTTGGGACTACCATTCTTATGGGTCCATCCCAAATCCTTGTTGGGTTAATTGTGAGGTCATAGACTCTCTTTCTCAAGAATATTAGCTAGACTTAGTATTTGCAACCACCAAATCCAAGTGAAAACATACAATCAACCCAAATACCAAACACCCAACATCATCCAAGCATGAAGCAAAAACACCCATTAATTACCCACACAAGTGTTGAGACACAACCCTAGCTAATGGGTTTAGCTAGACATGGAAGAAGTAGAAATAGAAGAAATACTAGAAGAAATTAACATAATCATTAACTACAAGATTAATCTACTTGAATCCACGTTAATTGCAAGAGAAAATTGCCTAAAGTAGGCTAATACAAAGTGTCTCGTGCTCAGCTGCTCAGATAGATTACCCAACTTAACCTAAAAAAGTAAAATGTTCTATTTATACTATACAGGAAAAACCGGACAAAAATACCCCTGAGGGTCTGGCGCGAACCGCATAGAAATGTCATGCGGCCGCGTAAGGCAACTGGTCTTCATATCTGGGCTTCTGGACTTAAGGATGCGGACCGCGTAAAAATGTAACGCGGCCACATAGGTAGAGTCATGCGGACCGCGTGGAAATGGTGCGCGGCCGCACAGGTGTAGTTATGCGGACCGCGTGGAAATGGTGCGCGGCCACACTGTAGAAATCATCCCATTTTGGCTCTCTGATATTTTACCCACGCGGACCGTACTGATTTGGTGTGCCGCCGCGTGTGACTTTTCCTTGACTTTTTTGAGCCTCTGATCAATCATCATTGCGGACCGCGTGGAAATGAATGCGGTCCGCGTGGATCTTCTTTAGAATTGTTTCTTCTCTAAACTTTCCTGCGCGGCCGCATGACAAATCAGTGCGGACCGCACAGGTTGGGCTTTAACTTGTTAGCTTTTTGAACCTTCATGTGTGGACACATATCGAAACAGTGCGGTCCATACAGGTCACCTATTTCTCAGCTTTCAGTCATCTTTTGGCGCTTGGCAGGTTTCACTCCTTTTTGAGACGATTTACGATATTAATCATCTGGTCACTCAAACCTGCAATCAAGCACAACTTGTAAGCAATTCAGGACAAATCAAGAGCAATTTATGCACAAAGCTCAGGTAAGAATGGGTATAAAACATGCACAATTCATAGTTATCACTAACGGAGAGACCAACTTAAGGTGCAAAGGGACTTATATATCCACCTTAAGATTGGAACGTTATATTTCCTTGTAAGGACAAACCCGCGAAGAGGGAAACTTAAGGTGCAAAGGGACTTATATGTCCACCTTAAGATTGGAAAGTTATAGTTCCTTTTAAGGACAAACCCGCAAAGAGGCCAACTTAAGGTGCAAAGGGACTCATATGTCCACCTTAAGATTGGAAAGTGATAAAGCTTCAACTCAAAGATGGCATCGACTTGAACACTTGGAAAACTTTAAATATTTTACAGACTTTGTAGACTTCAACTCGAAGATTCGGAGGGCTTAACAATTCAACTTTAAGATCGACAAATTTGAAGACTGAAACTTGAAGACCAACAAACTTGAAGACTTCAACTTTGAGATTTGGAGGGCCTAAATATTTCAATTTGAAGATCAGCGAATTTGGAGACTTCAACTTGAAGACCAACAAACTTGAAGATTTCAACTTGGGGATTTCAACTTGAGTACCGAAGGCCTTGAAGATATCAATTTACCATGAAGGGTTACCCCTTTTAAATCAAATGAGATCAAAGTTACATAAGAGAATGGCATTTCAGCTTGATTTTGCATCCCTCATACTTCACTCGGACAACAATTGGGGAAATATGTATCTTTTGAACTTACGCGACTGAACTTAGAATGAAACTCTAAGCTGCCTACGTACCTCGGTGAAGAGGATCAAGTCATACCGTAGTTCAGACTGGGTGATTTTTTTTTATGTCCTAAATTTTGCCTAGGCCGCCTCTTTCGAGATTTTCAACCTAGCGGACTTTTTTTTTCGTCCTAACTTTTGCCTAGGCCACCTCTTTCAAGATTTTCAACCTAGTGGACTTATTTTTTTTTTGTGTGGACCGTACATAATTTATACTCTTGCGGGCCAGGAGTGTAGCAACATGCAGTTTAGGCTTGTGCGTCCAGGAGCGTCATGAATTCAAGGATAATATTTCTTCAAAAACTTGCCATTCATAGGGCCGATTCTCATACCATCTGCATCAACCAGCTTGTAAGCCCCACTTGAGTAAGCTTGTTATACGACATATGGCCCATCCCATTTTGAAGTGAAATTCCTTATAGGTTTATGGGAAGTAATTATGGGTCTTCGTACGACAAGGACTTGATCTCCTACTTGAAAGGATCTTGGGCGAACTCTTTTATTGAAGGCGCGAGATAATCGAGCTTGATAACATTTAAGACTCTGTTGAGCTTCCAATCTCTTTTCATCAATAGCTTCCAACTCTGCTAATCGAAGTCTAGCATTTTCTTCATCAGTGATCCCTTCTTGAATAGCCAGTCATAACGAAGGTATTTGACGTTCAAGTGGCAAGACGGCTTTGACTCTATAAACGAGTGAATAAGGAGTCACATGTGTTGGCGTGTGGTGAGTCGTCCAATATGCCCATAGAGCTTCTTCGATACGGTTATTCCAATCTCGTTTGGATTTGGAGACGACTTTTTTTAATAAGTTGCATAGAGTCTTGTTGAATTCCTCAGCTAGACCATTGGCGGCAGCATTGTACATCGAAGAGCTACGTTGCTTGAAGCCAAAGAGATCACAAATCTTGTTCATCAACCTATTATCGAATGGCTTTCCATTATTCATTATTATGTAACGAGGAATGCCAAAGCGATAAATAATGTTTACTCGTATGAAACTTGCAACATTTTCCTTCTTTACTTCCTTAAGAGCAACAACTTCAGCCCATTTTGAGAAGTAGTCAGTTGCAGCCAAGATGTATAGGTGCCCACCAGAGGACTTTGATAGTGGTCCAACAACATCCAATCCCCAAACATCAAATGGCCAGGATGCAACAGTCGGGTGCAACACTTCAGGAGGTTGATGAATAAAATTCGCATGGAATTTTCGAGCGTAGTCCAAGAAATCTTTTACCATCGTTGGCCAATAATATCCCATCCTTTTTATATGGAAGTGCAGCTTTAGTCCAGACTAGTGTGACCCACATACCCCAGAATACGCTTCTTGCAAAGCTTGGAGTGCTTCATTTTCCCCTAAGCATCGCAAGAGTACTCCCTCGAATGTTCTTCTGTATAGGGTATTTTTGTAGTAAAGGAAGCGAGGTGCACGACGACGGATTTCAGTCCTTCTCCTCGAATTTTCTGGAAGTATCCCATAGCATAAGTAGTCGATGATGGGTTGTCACCATTCTTCTTTCTCAACTTCAGAAACAACAACAAGATTCTTGAGTTTGTTTTCTTCATCTTCAACCTCATTTGGCGGCGGTACTACCCATTTTTGGCAAACGGTAACTTGCGCTTGGTCAGGCAAGGCTAATGATGAAGCTAGAGCAGCTAAAACATCAGCCTTCTTATTTTCTTTCCTTGGCACATGATGAATAGTCACATCACCGAGCCATCCCATCAACTTTTTAGCGTAATCATGATATGGGTGTAGTTTAGGCTTCTTAACCTCGTAACTACCCAAAAGTTGATTGACCACTAACTGGGAGTCACCAAAGACTTGAAATTACAATTGCTTCATATCAACGGCCATTTCAAGCCCAAGTATTAATGCTTGATACTCAACAACATTGTTGGAACAGAGTTGTGTCAAGGTGAAGGAGTAGGGTAAGACTTCACATTGGGGAGTGACAAATAATACGCCAGCACCAGCTTCTCCACGATGTGCAGCACCATCAAAGTACATCTTCCATGGAGGCTGAACTTCAACGACCATGGCATCCTCATCAGGTAGTTCATTAGTTAACTCCCAATCATCAGGTATAGGGTGATCTGCCAAGAAGTCTTCTAACTCTTGTCCTTTTATAGCCTTTTGTGGGATGTACGCGATTTCAAATTGTTGAAACTGGAGGTACCACCTTGCTAGTCGATCACTAAGAACAGGTTTTGACATCACGAACTTGATGGGATTTGCTTTAGAAACAAGACGGACAACATGAGCTTGAAAGTAGTGCTTCAACTTTTGAATTGAGAAGACTAGCGCCAAGCACAACTTCTCAATTGGCGAATAATTCAACTCGTTTGGTGTCATCATCCTGCTCAAGTAGTAAAGAGAGTTTTCTTTCCCCTCACTATTTTCTTGGGCCAACAGTGCTCCAACAGACCTTTCTTGTGCCGCAATGTATAGTATCAATGGCTTTCCAGGTGTAGGGGCTGCTAAAACTGGAGGCTTCATCAAGTAGGATTTAATGCTTTCAAAAGCATTACTGCATGCTTGGTCCCATTTGAAAGGGACACCTTTCTTCATAAGGCGACTGAATGGTTGACACCTCCCAGCTAGGTTCGAGATGAATCTCCTAAGGTATGCTAGCTTTCCTTGCAAACTTTTCAATTCATGGATATCTCAGGGCTCAGACATTTTTAAAATGGCATCCACTTTGGCTTGATCGATTTCGATCCCTTGATGTCGGACAATGAAACCATGGAACTTTCCAGAAGTAACTCCAAAGGCACATTTCAATGGATTCATCCTAAGTTGGTACCTCCGGAGTAATTCAAATACCATCCTCAAGTCTTTCATGTGGTCGCCCTTCTCTCTTTATTTCACTACCAAGTTGTCAACATAGCATTCGACATTCTTGTGGATAAGATCGTCTAAAATATTTTGCATAGCCCTTTGGTAAGTAGCACCAACATTCTTCAAGCTAAAAGGCATTACCTTGTAGCAATAAATACCCTTGGGAGTGCGGAACGCAGTAAGCTCTTTATCTTTTGGTGCCATACGAATTTGGTTATAGCCCGATGGACCGTCCATGAAAGACATTGCCTCGTAACCAGTAGTAGCATAGATCATCAACTATGGAATAGGAATCGAGAATTCATCTTTGGGACACACATTATTGAGGTCCCTGAAGTCAACGCATACTCGAATCTGGCCATTCTTCTTCCTTACAAGGACAATACATAAAATCTATGTTGGGTATTTAACTTCCCGAACAAATCCAACTTCAATGAGTTTGTTAACTTCAACTTCAATCAGGGGAACTAAGTCCGGCCTAAAGCACCTTTGAGCTTGTTTAATAGGGTGAGCACCATTTTTTACTGCAAGGTGATGGACTGCTACTTTCGGGTCCAAGCTAGGCATCTCTTTGTAACTCCAAGCGAAGTTATCCTTGAACTCTTTGAGTAACTCAATATAAGTGCTTTCTTCATCAGCTTTAAGTAAAGCACTTAGGTAGGTGGGTCTTGGTTCTTCATCGGTGCCAAGGTTAACTTCTTTTAAGGCATCAACCGTCATCTTAACTCCTTCTTCAAGTTCAGGTGGAGTATCTTTCGCATCTTCATCTTCTTGAGGGTCCCCATCATCGAAGGATATGTGATAACACGGTGAAACATCCTCCAATCCCGCATCATCCATTAGAGATAAAACACCATGCTCACCTTGTGCAGTAACATGATACGAAAAACGCACACTTTCTTCGTCTTTATCACGTTCTTTAGTATAGAACACAATGTATGGCTTCACCTTCAGTACTTCATCACATGAAACCATGACTTTCGTTTGTCGCTTCATTCTAGAAGGAACCAAACTTTGGAAATCTTTAGATATCTCCTGGATTTTGGGTGAAGCGGGGTGTTCTTATGGTATGAAAATTTCTCCGAAACTTATTCCCCTTCTTTAGTGGGCCCAATCTTTCAAACACGGAGGTCCTCACGGGTGATTTTCCAAGTCGATCAAAGATATAAGACCTGTTAGAAGCGGTTGATTCATCTTCTACAATGATATAATTGCTGCTAGCCCTTCTTATTGAAATGCGCACTGGTGACGGTTGCTTGTATCCCAAACCTTCACGTGGTTTCCTTGTTGCAGCTTCTGATGGGAGCTTCCCTAACTTTGACGGCTCATTGGGATTGTATCCAGCTTTTGCAAATATCTTGTAAGCTTTAGGGTCAAAACCTTCATCTGTTCGCTTTGTAGGGAGTGCCACATTTTGCAAACGATTTTGGGATACAAACCCTGCAAGCGGCATTGAGGACGACTTTACTACCTCAATTTGTTTGACCGGAAGAGTTAAATCCTTTGGCATATTGGTTTGGATATTATATGATTCACCCTCGTCTTTCTTCCTTTTAGGGACATATTGGAGCACGAGACTTACTTTCTTTCCATAGGACATAATACCCCCTTTATGAGATTTATTCACGTTGGTAGGTGCCTCTTTTGTAACAGCTTTGGCTTTACCAATAGTCACCTCAACTCTTTTAGTTATGGGTTCATCATTCATGTTTTTCATACCATTATCAGCTTTCAGCTCCTTCACAATGCGGTTCTTCAAGTAGAACTTTGTTTGGGCGAAGTGTGACTCAGCCTCGGTGAATGGCTCATCATCAGCAACTATCGTCTTCTCGACTTCACCCTCATAGTATTTTAAATATTTATGGTAGGTAGATGGAACAACTTTATTCTCATGTATCCAAGGCCTCCCAAGAAAAACATTGTATGAAGTCTTCGCGTCGATCACATGCAGCCATGTACTTGATTGCATATCTTCAATAGTAATTCCCAGCTTGATCGCGCCTATGGCTCTTTGCCCCCCTTGGTTGAATCCTTGGATCATCACACGACTTTATGAGACTTCTTTCATTGGAATACCAAGTTCTTTCACAGAGTGGATTAGCAAAATGTTCACCGAGGATCCTCCATCAACCAAAATCCGATTTACCCTTTCATCGCACATATAACCAACCAGATACAATAGGCGGTTATAAAGAGTGTCACCTAGCAAAAGATCGTCATTTGTGAACGTGATCTTTTCCTCACAAGAATTAACTTCTTGAGGAGTGTACTCGATAGGCTTTTCTGAAGATGGTGCCAATGGTAGTTCATCACTCTTTTCTTCCCCTTTATCAGCGTGGCAACAAGAGGCATCAATGCCCTCATGGGAAATCTTCGTGCGGAACCAACTTGGTAAAAATTCCTCCAAGGTTACTGAATTTCGTGACTTTTGAGGGTGGTGCATCTCCACTTTTGCTTTCTTCAAACGCTTAACTGGATTATTTTTTAATGGTCTTTTTACCATCATCTTCCTTGTTGGTTGTTCTAATAATTCTTTTCGTGGGCTCCTTTTGTGGCACCTACAACGAGTCACCAACGTCCAACCTTTATCATCATCAGGTTGATCGTCTTCAACTTTGTTGTTCTCCAGTAATTCTTCATCTTTACTTTCTTTAATACCGCATAATTCATCCGGACTAAATGAGCCAAAGGTGATAGAGACTTGGTTTACGCGTGCTTCCTCATCTTCCAACACAATCTTCTTTTCACGAGCCAAGTCCATGACTTTGTCCTTGAAGACAAAGCACTTCTCCAGAGGGTGGCTTACAAGTCAGTGATATTTGCAGTAGTTTGGGTCATTTGTTTTTCCGGCTTCATTTGGTCGCTTCATCTCCGAAAGCTCAATGAGATTTAACTCGAGGAGTTCTTCAAAAATGGCAGGCACATCAGAATTCAGGAATGGGTACTCTTTCTCATGCATCTCTTTTAGAGTCAACTTTCCACTTGGCTTGTCTTGAAAAGAAGTGGATTTCATACTCTGCTTCTTGCTCACCTTCGTCGTGAACTTCATAGGTGACGTATTGACATTCATAGCTTCTTTGCTTTCAGATTTGGGTATGAACTTGCCCTACTTCCTGACTTCTTTCTTTTTATTTGCTTTGCGAGGTTCATCGATGGGCAGCCTTTCATTTCCAACGGAGGCCATGCTCAATTCCATGTCATGGGCACGAGTTGCAAGTTCTTAAAATGTGCTAGGCTTGATACCTTGCAAGATGTAGCGCAATCCACAATGCATGCCTTGAATACACATCTCTATGCCCGAAGCTTCACTAAGCCTGTCTTTGCAGTTGAGGCTTGCATTCCTCCAACGATTGATAAAGTCGATAACTTGTTCCCCTTTTCTTTGACGAGTACTTGTGAGCTCTATCATACTCACAGTGCGTCTTGTGCTATAAAAGCGATTGAGGAACTCTTGCTCTAGTTGATCCCAGCTATCGATAGATCCAGCCTCGAGGTCTATGTACCAATCAAAAGCATTTTCTTTTAATGAGCGGACAAACTGCTTGACGAGGTAGTCTCCATAAGTCCCAACATTGTTACATGTCTCAACAAAGTGTGCCACATGTTGCTTTGGGTTACCTTTACCATCAAACTATTGAAACTTTGGAGGTTGATAGCTAGTAAGCATCTTCAACATATCGACCCTTGCAGTGTACGACTTTGCATATATAAGGGAGAATTTGGCAGCTACTTCATATTTGTTCTTAATGGTTCATTTAATGAACTCCTTCAATTGATCAATTGGAATCATCCCTTCAGATGAGACAGGGATAGCCTTAGTGGATGCTACTTGTCTGGGGTGAGAGTCGCTCTCTAGAACCTCTGGAAGCTTGCCAAGTGCATGGGTGGATTCTTCTTCCATCAGAATTCCCACCCTGTCTATTAGCTTGTCAATTATGGCCTCTTGATTTTTCATGCATTTGGTCAAGCTAACGATTGCCTCTGTCAAGTTTGCCAACTGCTCCTCCATAGATGAAGTGTTTGTCACCATGGCTGGCATGATTGCCTTGGACGACAAAGAGTAGTATGGATTTTCACACAGATTGATCCTTGATTGGCTCACGCTATGTGGTGTAAGTAGGGAGGATCCATCACTTGAAGCATCATCATCTTCCTTCATAGCATAGTGCTTGGATCCGGAGAGGTCAAGCAGAGCAAGAGTTTTCTTGATCTTTTCAGCCACATCGCTTCCTTCTTCAGATGCGTTTGTAGAAGATCTTGCTCCTTTTGAGGATGAAGATCTGAAAAAAGGGGTTGATGCGGACGACACTTGGGGTGCTTGTTGTCCTCAAGAGCTTTCTTTCTTCCTCATAACTGGTCCGAAGCTTTTGAAGGTGACATCGAGGATGCTTTCCACATCAGCATAAAACCTAGAATTAGCAGCCTTGGTGGAAGTTGAACCGAAGTTGATTTTCTTTGAAGCCATTTCAATGTTCTTGGACTTTGATGATTGAAAAGTTGAGATGAGAGGTAGAGATTGTCCCACTGGGCGTGCCAGAATTTGTAGACAATAAATTTGCGTAAAGAAAATAAAATCAAGACCGAAAATATCGTAACAATCGTAGTATTTTATTTCCAATACTTGAGTGTTACAATCTCTTTGAATCCTGTGATTCTTCTTTCCAATGGTAAATAAATTCAAGGGCCTTTGAGCTTGATCTTGAATCTATGTTTGTTGCCACGAACGATGATATTGTTCTTGAGCTTGAGCTTGATTGCTTGAACTTGACCTTGATTTGTTTTCGTTCTTGAGCTTGAACTTGATTTCTTCTTCGTTCTTGAGATTGAACTTGATTTCTTGAACTTGAACTTGAAGATTGAAACTTGTGGAGGAATTTGCAGTGTTTGATCCACGAGCTCTTTCTTGCTTCTTGTTATAATTTCTGGTCCCTTTTGCTGAGCTATGAAGACCCCTATTTATAGTTATGGAAGGGAAGAATTATGATAAGAACAAACTCTTTCCGACCAATCAAATTGAAGTGTGACATGGCCGCATTTGATTGGCCAGAATATGTCACTTGCACACGTGGCGCGATTTCATTGGCCTTTTAGTGTGACTGGGCATGCCTTGTCATTTGACACGTGGCACCAAACTGGGTCTCTAGGAAGATGACATCTTGGTCCTAATGAATTGGGCTCATCACTTTAGCCCAATTAAATGGGCTAGTCCAATGGATTATGACTTATTTATTTAATCTATATATATTAGACTTATATAATTAATTTAATTATATTAGCCCATATATTTATTTGGACCAATATATCTCGAATTTAAAATATAATCCAAATTATTTTATGAATTTAATTTTAATAAAATTTATATACCTACAAATACCAAATGAAATCGTTCGTTATCTTCGACTTGATCGGCCGACGAGTGGAGGGGAGTGATCACGCTCCCTTCTTTGGTTATGCTTTTAGTGGCCGCTACCAATTTGGCAAGGCCATCCGCTTTGATATTATGTGCTTGAGGGATTTGGTTGAGTTGGCATTCATCGAACTCGGGTAACAGCTTGCAGATCTCAGCATGGTATTTTTGCAGTCTTTGTTCCTTGATTTGGAAAGTCCCCATGACTTGATTGATAACGAGCTGAAAGTCGCACCGGAGGACGACTCGTTCTGCTCCCTACCGAGTGCTAGCTTTAGACCTGCAATCACAATCTCGTGCTCGGCTTCGTTGTTTGTCATAACTGGGCATCTCATGGACTAGCAAATTACTTACGAGTTCGAGTCCCAATCCCGATCCCGACGTGTTTGTAACCCAATCTTGGGTGCACAAAATTAAAGGATAAATAAGCCATATCATAAACATAAAGGTAGGACAAGTTTATCATTTCCTGGAAATAACTTTTATATTTTGGGACCGATTGAAAAAGAGATAAGTTATTAAGCATAATGCTGATTTTAATCTTCTCAAACGATGCTCGGTTGCTGATTTAAGTGAATTAAGGATTATTGGTGAAATTCACAACTTCCATAAACATAAGGATGTTTTGACAAAATCCACAGTTAAACGATTAAGTATTGAAACGAAAAGAACTAGAAAAGGAAATTGAATGACAGAAACTAATGTGAAGCGATAATTCAATCCTTCACCAATAAATATTGCAAAAATAAGAAAAGGAATACGCCAACAGAACTTACTGTTCTGGATCCATGGCGATTAAAGGCTGACTGAATTCGCCGGAATTATGAGGGATTTACTGGCGAGAATTGGACGGAATCTGTTTTTTTGCGGCAAAATTCAGTTGCCGAAACGCCAATGAACAGAAAATGGAACTAGAATTGAATTTTAGATCCAGAAGAAATTAAAATTTTAACTAGAAAATTCTCACAGACGGCGCAAAATTGTATGACAAAAAAATATTAAGCCTTTTTGTTAAACTAATTAAATAAAAACAAATGTTGGTAGTAGTTATGACACGATCTAATAGTATGAAAGAGACCATGGATTAAATAACATTAAATGACAATAAAATGTAAATAAAGGAGAAGATTCACTCAATCTTGATTAAGACGGATCCTTTTTCATTTGATAAAGATGAACGATAGACGAATACCGAAATCTTAGGAACTTTTTCAGATTTAATGGGGAGTGTGGGATAACAGATCCTCTAATCTTTTTAGAGAGATGTGTTTTTTTATCTTTTCTAGAGATAGAGGATCTGCTTTTATAGAGAAGTTTCCCCGCTCTTTTTTTCTCCCCGCTTTCTATTTATAAAGGATATTCCTAGTAAAACTCTAATAAAGTACAATTAGTTTAGAATATTCCCTTTGAAGATTCCAAAGCAAAACTAGCCATTACTTCTATTTGTATTGCTCGACCTCAACCTTGTTGAGGATCACTACTCGACCTCGACCTTATTGATCATTACTCGACCTTGACCAAACATCTCAATTCGATTTGCATGTTACTCGTGACAATTGTCTTTCCATATCAAATTTATCTAATTTAATTTTGACCCGTACACTATACTCAGACAACTTTTGGTATGTCTGGATTTGCAAGTACACTCTTTTTGATAAGTCAAATATTTCATTATATATAACTGAGTTGGCGTAAAAAAAAAATAGGTACGAGTTGTTACTTGTATTAAAAGTGGAACGTCTAACATATATTTGTGCCAAGTGTCACATCAATAATTCGCCAAAAGAATTAAGATAAGCTTAAATTTTTTAGGACAAAGCTAATTTTCTAACAAATGGCTCAAACCTCTATATATAGAAATTTTTAAAAATATGAAACACAAATCGCAGGTAACCGCGGTTGACGGTTTTAGGGAAATGAATCATGTTTTGGTGAATACATATGGAATATTTAAATCAACCAAAATAAAAAAAAATGAAATATAAAAATTGAAAAAACACCTAAGATATAGGTATATAACCAAGCAACATACACATTCAGTGGCAGAGACATCATATATACTAAGGGTGTTCAAAAAAAATTGGATTGCAACTAACGGGAATCGAACCTAAAATCTTCTACACATGTGGAACACCCTTGACCACTGAGCCAAACATTTGCCTTGTGTCAAGGGTGTTCAACACTTAATATATAGAGATAAAAAATAGATTTTGCCTTATATATATAGTGTAATTTTTCGGCGAAGAGTGTTCGGGTGAACACCCTTGCGCCCCCCTGCCTCCGCCCCTGTACACGTTTGCTCCTAATTTAAAACAATAATATTTCTCCATTTGTTATACGTGTTGAAACGTTTATATTAGTTTTAAAACTATTATCTATCTATTTGTTAATAGATTTCAGTCCTTACAATCGTTCATTTGCGGTTTCTCCTGCATAATGTAATTCTTCCTACTATGTATAGATAATCCATATATGTAACAATTGTAAATCTAATATGTAAGAATTTTCAAAAGGTAATTCCTATTTTAAAATTTTGAAGGAAATATAGGTAAAAAAAAGAAGGAAAAAAAAAAAGAAAAAAACAGAAAAACTGCTTCCCCTTTATGCTTTGAGAACAAATTAGTACATATTTCAAAGGAAGGAACAGTTACGTGACTTCTAAGGGCGGATCTACTAAGGAAGAAGGTGTTGGCACACCACCCGCAAATCTCGATCGAAATGCTATATATATATATATATATAAAGAGAGAAAATAGAATAAATAAATAAAGTGGCACCCATCATAACAAATGACTACTTGGTGCCATTGGCGCATAGCTTAATATTTCGCCCTTAAGTCGTGGGATTGATCCTCGACCACTTTATTTTTTATATCTAATTCTGATTTACTTGCAGGAGATTCGTTCTCCTATGTTCTTCTTCCTTCTTTTTTTGAGTGCTTATTTTCTTTCTCTTTCTTTTCTTTTCTTCAATTGTTGATGAATCTTTTTTTCCTTATGAGTTCCTGTTGACTTTCTTAATTTTATATTCTTGCTTCTATTTTCAAAGTTTATGTGTTCTACCAAAAAAAAAAATGCAGTGTTTATTAAGTAAGTTTTTGCTTGGAGTATCTAAATATGTATTTATAGAGAGTTTAAGTCCTATTTTTGCATCTTTTTGTCAAATAATAACTCCAGAATATAAAAATTCGTCGAAGATAATTCTAAATGAAAAACACTAATTTTTTTTGTTGATATTAGTTATATTATTAAAGTTTTATGTTTTGCTTAATTATTAAATTATTTTATTTGATCGCACAATAAACTCGAACCGAAACTCAAAAGAGATCAAGTCAAAGTCCAAAGTAATATGGTATCCGAAATCTTCAAATTCTGGATCCGTTTCTGCTAATAGCTTTTGAAAAAGAAAAAAAATCAAAGTCTCCAAGCTCTAGATAATTCCCAATTTTCAAACAGCTGGCTAAAATTTTGAATCTAAAATAAAACTTCTATATACAGTTGTTCTCCTATACAGTTTGTCCAATTTTTACATGGTCCAACTTAAAAATAATAGTAGAAAAATTCAAATATTGATTATGTTACAAGATGAAATAGTTTCATCCATGATGAAATCGTCCTGAATATTCCCTAAAGAATCCTGCAAGAGGTGGACTACATCATTGCTGCAATTGAAATCTCTGTGTACTAAAAATGGGAAACGCATAAAAGAAGGTGAAAAGGTATTATTAGATATAGTTTTATATGTGTTTATATTTCTTTTGTTTTTCAGGAGTGTATTGTTATTTAATTTTTTTGCCCGTATTGATAGTAGTAATGGTCCAATATATTGAATGATCCTATTTTAAGAATTTAAGGAGCCAACAATTAAGGTTAGGGACGTCTGGATCTCTTACTTCTAAGAGGAGGATTACATTCAATTATATCTCCGAAAAGAGTTGCTAGAGGATTACAAATAAAAAATAAAAATAAAATATTGAATGTAATTTATCATTTACTTATATCAATATAATAGTGGTATATTTATAATGTAATTTAAGAGACCATATTTATTTAATAATTGTGATAATCGATAAAAATAATTTAATCTTACATATTAAGTGGTTATGAAAGAGTCTCATAGGTTGTGCTAAGAAATAAGTTGATAGTTAGAATTTTACAAAATCAATATCATTTAATGTGCTCAAATAAACTAAATCATATTTTGACATGATATTAAAAATTGGCTTAAAAATAAAGTGTTGAATTACTTTGAATTTGATATGAGAATTCTATTTATATTAGAATGACAAAAGTTTAAATTAAAAAAATTCAAGCAACTCATTAAAATTTTAGAAATATAACAAATTTATAATATAGATAATTTTATTAATTAAATATTATGTTAAAAATAATATAGAGAGAAAATTTAATTTTTTATTTGAAGATTCAGAAAGCCACTGGGTATGGGTCATGCTATATTTTCATATTATTTGTAGCACAACCTATATAATTACGATATTTGAGTATCATTCAAAAGTTATTCGATAATTATATGATTCTTTTAATTTAATTACAATGAAATTTTATTGTTGGATAGGTAAGACGATAATTATGATTTAGTTAAAATGCATAATCTAACGTGCTCAAATAAATAAGATTATACTTTGATATGACTAATATTCTTTAGTAATGTCTGCACATCGCGTGAGTTGCAATACTAGTTATATAGAAAAGGAACGATGGTCGGCCAAGGGCATATATGCCAT
>MU671564.1:3744-22432 GCA_026770625.1 Nicotiana glauca | reverse complement strand
GGGACATGCCACTGGCACACCTCGACCGAAACGTTGTACATATATGTATGTATATATAGAAAATAGAATAAATAAACAAAATGGCACCCGTCATAACAAATGATTGCTTGGTGCCACGACGCATAGCTTAAAGTTTCGCCGTTAGGGTGTGGATCGATCCTCGGCCACTTTATTTTTCATATCTAAGTCTGATTTGCTTGCAGAAGATTCGTTCTCCTTTGTTCTTCTTCCTTTTTTGTGTGTGCTTATTTTCTTTCTTTTTCTTATTTCTTCTTTTTTTTTGTTTTCTTCTATTGTTGCTGACTCTTTTTTTCCTTATGAGTTCCTGTTGACTTTCTTAATTTTATATATGTTTCCTCTATTGTTGCATTTTGCCCAGTTAATTCAGAGGCTAGCTTTTGGACCTCTGCTTCAGTTACAATCTGTGGAAATTTAACACCTGAACTCTGTCCCATAATTCCTAGATTATTATACTAAAATTGTCTAGAGTCACCAGTTGGATCACTATCCTTCTTTGAATCTACTACAGTTGGTTTAGTAGTAGAATGTAACTTTTCAGATGTTTGCACAGTTGGATTTATTGTTTGCAACACTTGCTGATCAACTACACGTTTTTGTGATCATGTAGAAATTGCAGACTCTACACCATGATCCATTTTTGAACCTGTAGCAGCTGCAAGGTCAAGCTGATTTTTACTAACAGTGCCTGCTTCCTTAACATGATTAGCTACACCTTTTGCACTAACACCAGGTGCCAAAATAGCAGCAGCAGCAACCAGCTTGTCATATGCCTGCACTATTGGATTTACAACATTAGAAATCCTTGCCAATGCTACCCTAATAGGCACATCACGAGCAGGTGGACCAGGACCCTTATCAACCTTTGAGATATCACCAGTAACCTCAACACCTTCACGACCAAAGGCAGTACCTGATACCCTAACTTCCTTACCCTGCAGTAAACCATCAATTTGTTTTATTCCCAAGTGTAACACCTCTTCTGATCGTGCAGCCTTAATTTGCCCAGCTCTTTTAGCATTCAAATAGTCCCTGGCATCTCCTTGAAACTGTTCAAGCATGACACCCTTGTTACTAGGCACAATATTGTCCCCTGCTGTATCTTTTGCAACAGCCTCCTCACCAACCTGTCTCTTCATTAAACGACATTATTTTTCCACCTGCCCTTGGTGTTTGCAGTACGTGCAATAACTTGGGAGATTGTCATAGACAACTTGTTGATCATGAACGATAGTTTTTCCTGTAATTCTGTCCGTCATAGCAATTTTAACTTTTTTTGGATGTTTGTCCACAAGATCAAGAATCACCTTAACTCTTGCGGCACTAGGTCGAGTTCTCTCTTGTGTTGCCTTGTCAATAGCAAGGGATTTACCCACAGCTGAAGCAATCGATATTAAATCTTTTTTAGCAAAAAGGTTTGGCGGCAGACCTGGGAACGAGATCCATACAACTGCCAACGATGTCTCCTCATTTGGGTTAAAATCTAGGGTCCATGGGAATGTTCTATAGAAAAATTCTTCACCTTTTGCTTTGACATATCCAGTATATATTGAAAGAAACTTAACATAGTTATTGAACAGATCAAATCTGACCAACAAGTGACGGAATTCAAGCAGTCCTATATTACAGTACACTTGAACATCGAATTGCGACGAGAAATATTTTCTAAATTTTTGAAGTTCAGATTTCCCGTATGAGAACTTCATGATAACAGCCTGATGTAACCCTTCCTCCCTTGTGAATTGATTGATCTCATCCATTGAGAATTATACTATGGTTCACCATGCACGATAGTAATAGGAACCAACTCAATTGTTTTTAAATTTGCGGCATCAACTTGTTTTGGATGTAACTGATCTATATAACTATGGATTGTGTTATTGTTTAATGTTGTTTCTTGTATGTTTTGGATTGCCTCTCCCTCATCCAAAGGGTGGGGAGAGGGCACAACAGCCATGGCTTCCTTCGAATGAAGAAGATGAAGTTAGAGAGAGAAAGTAGAGAGAAGGAAGAGAAAATCGTTGGGTTGATCAGCAGCCTCGGGGTTTAGGTTTTTTTAAAAAAAAATAAATTCTCTAGGCAATGCCTAAGGATAGTTTTTATTTATATAAAATAAGAAATACATATAGTGTTGAGATGTTCTATGCAATGTAAAGAATAAACCTTAATTTACATATAACCTATTATCAAAATTGAGTATAGAGCTCAACTTTGATATCACAAAAGTACTACTAGGAATAATATAAAAACTAGCCCATGAAAATGATGTCCAAATCTCCTTAGAAGCCCAAACCATTTGCGTGTAGCTATACTCTGCCACTGATGGTCCAAAGTTGTAAACAATAACCCAAGTCATCGTTGCATTTAGATTGCAGAAATAGCCACTGTCCATCAAAATAAATCCCATGACTTCAAATTGCAAAAGTAGCCACTTTGCTGTGCTACTTGTCATTGTAGCCCCAATATAGCCCAAATATGTCCATGTTACTGATGTTGTACCAAGCCCAATTCGACCTTCTGAATCTATTTCCAATCTAACCCAATTCTTATATTGCAAATATATCCCCATTTGAAATCTATGACTTAGAATCTACGTGTGGCTATTAGGTAGTCCACCATTATATGTTATAAGTGTATCTCTATCTCTCATTACACCTCCTGTATCAATATGCTCCTTCCTGTTCATACCATAGAAGTTAACGCCACCTAAACTTGCATTGAAGCTCCTTCCTGATGAGTTCCTCCCCATGATGTGTCCTCATTTCCTACAATCTTTTGTATACCTGTGATTATTTATGCTGCATGAGAATGTGGTAAAGGATTTGTGTATAATTGCGATTGTGCTCCACTATGCCAACTGATTTTTCGAAGATGCTGATACTTGGGTTGCCAAAATCTGAGAGTCTTACATGTCAAGCCTCCATCCCAATGTGCTGCATTACTGCCTAAGGATTGTTGTGATGACCAATGATCCTGTAGTTTGTTTTGAGAGCAAAGATCTTCATCAACTTTTTTTCTTGCATCTTTTTCTTCTTTTGATTGTTGTTTTGTATGAGAATAATGAGTCCTTCAGTATGCCTGATTCCCTATATGTTGTGTATTGTATCTTTCCTTATGTTTGGTTGCTTTTTCCCACAGGTGCATCCTCCAGCTGAGCTCCGTTTTGGAAGATGGGAATTTTGTTGTCAACAGGCTGTGTGAATGTGTGATTGCATGTCTTTGTTTTATTCCTTTTTGTGCTTGTTGTTGTGGTCCTTCTCCTATGAATGTTCTCCTGTCCTGAAATCGAATGAATTTAAAACAGGTCCCATAGTTGGGCATGGCTTGCCCTCCTCTGAAATGTATCATGTTTGGGCCTTCCTTTGCTTCTCTCTCCTTGGATTGAGTACCAAGTACTGATACGACCAAGTAAAAGTTATTCAAAGGATAGGACATGATCTCAATAGCATTCCCTGCAAAAAAGAAAACTAGGTTAGTTATAAAAAAGATCACCATACTCTTCTCTAATTGGATTTGCATATGATAATCAAACACAGTTCCAGCCCTCACATGCTCCTGCTATTCCTTCTACTCCTTTCCTCCTCTCCTCCTATCTTCCTGCTACCTTTACTCTGATGTATGGACATTGGAGTTTATCACTCTTTACTATTTTCCTCCCTTGAATGTCCAAATCTCCAAATCCATTGCATTCCATTGGGCCAGTGTCTAAGGCATAATTGGCTAAGTAATCTTCCAATTTATTGCCTTCCCTTAGTGTATGAGAGATGATAGTAGGCGAAATCTGAGTGATTTAACCATTATTTATGCTTCCATTTGATTATATTCCAATAACATAATATATATAATTGATGAGAAATAGGCATTTAAATTGTGATTCTTATACTTTACAGAAAAAGGAGCCTATATATATATATTTGAAAAGGTTATGGAATGATTTAGGAGCAACAAACAACCCCTCAGAGTTGAGTCCGTGCAAAGACGAGACAAGAAATGGAAGAAAATCACTCCCAAACGCGCGAAGTTCTTTGTTCGTGCGATTAAAATGCTGAACCAGTGTCAAATGCGCTAAGAAATGCACGAAGTTCAGTGTTCGCGCGATACTTCGCGCGTTTCTGTCCGGGAAATGCATTATAGAGGGGCAAAATGGGAAAATTGAAGGAATCCACTCAACTTAATTAAAGCAAACCTCTATTATTGAGGGGGGTGATCAGATTTTGGAGGGAGGAGTGGAAAAAGACTATTCATCTTGAGAGAAAAAGCCATTGAAGACTCATCTTGGAGCTAAGAAAGGAGAAGAAAAATACCACCTTGGAGCAAGAATTAAAATAGTTCTTTCAAACTTTCTTCTAATTGCTTGTTTTAGTATGTTTAAGGCTATTATTGTTGAGTTTTGTATGATCATGAGTGGCTAAAACATCCATTGTTCTGGGATTGTGATCTAGTCATGAATATTGTTGTTTGAAATTAACTTGATCTTGATTATAATTCATTCATCTATGGTTGTTTCTTCAATTCTATGTTTAATTACTTAATTGTTTGGCCAACAGTTGGGTTTTATTTACTATCTATGCTGTGCTTGGAAAAGCCATGTTTAGATTAGAGAAGAATTGAAGAAAGCATGATCTTAACCCTTAAGGGGAGTAGATTTGTGGTAAGGATAAGAATATACCTAATCACCTTGCTTAATTAAATGTCGTGATTTTAATGCGTTCTTAATAGATTGATTTCATAGGAATATAGACGTTAATGTATTGAGAATAGGTGATTAGTACTTCGGGAGAAGGCTGTGAGAGCATTTATCGATTAATTAACAACCATGAGTGAATTATATGAAAAGGATAGTTAATTAAAACACAATATAATTGGTGAATAAATCACAGCCCTGGAATATTTGTCTCAATTAAATACACAACAATCAACTTGATATTTGATAATTTATTTGTTACTTAAAATTATAATTAGCATAATTAAACTCCGGAACACGAATTTGGCTTGACGGAATAACAATATTGGTGTGATAGTGAGTAGTTGATATAAGTTTCTGTGGGTTCGACACTCGACTTATCATCTTATTACTTGTACGACCACGTATACTTGTGTGTGCGTTTGGGAGCAACAAGTTTTTGGCGCCTTTGCCGGGGAACTTAATATTAACTATTTGCTAGTTTGTGCTTTAATTATTTATTTCATCAAATATAATGCGACTATTTTGTTGCTCTCATCTCAGGAACTTTGATTGAATGCTTAGGGTTCAAAGCCAGGACCGACTTCAAGGCTTTGATCCGAAACCTGAGAGAACATTTTACAGGAGGTTGACGGAAGCAAGGGATACGAATAATATTCAGGCACTTGTTCAAATTCCTGTGTACATGGCAGAAGGGCAACCCATGGCTGTTCAGGAGGTGGCAATGCCAAGAATTGCTAATGTCAGCTCCAGTATAGTGAAGCCCAGGATCACTGGGCACTTTGAACTAAAACAAAGCATGATCCAGCTGCTTCATGCAAACGGGCAATTTACTCCCAGAAAATCAAAATAAAATATTTCATTTGTTTTGTCATTATTTTGTGCTATTTCTCGTATTTATTTTGCACTTCTTTGTGTGTTTATTTGTTAATAGAAAATACAAAAATATGTTGCGTTTACATTTAGGATTTATCAGGAGAGATTAAGTTTTATTTCACAAAAATCACAAAAAATAATACACTTTACATTTCAGCATTTAAGGGTCTAGCTGTGTGGTCTATTTTTAATTAATACTTAATTGTGTGTGTTAATTGTTGGTAGAAGTTAATTAAAATTTTATAAGTTAATTTGTTAGAATTTTTGGTTCTTAGATAAATTAGGAAAAAGAAAAATGAAAGAAACGAAATTAAAGAGCTAAAAACTCGGACTGGGCCAGTTTAAAGAAAATACCAAGACCAAATTGCACCCTTTACTCGGTCCAATTGGCCCAAACCTCACAGACGCCCCAAACGATGTCATCCCGTCACGCTCCATCTTGACCGTTGATCTCACTTGATCGACTGTCTAGATCCTCCAACCCTTGCCCACATCCGCTTGCCAACCCCGACCCGTTACCAAACCAGATCGCCTCATCACTTCTCTTAAATCTGAGCCGTTGAAACCTATCATCCAACGGCCCAGATTAAGAATTTGATTTCCAATGTGTCAAAGACCCCTAAACCCCTTATGCCCGTTTCATTCCCAAACGACCCCTTTCCCTTTCGTCTCTCTCACCAAAACCAGACACCCCAAGAACCCTAGCTAGCCGCCACCCCTCCCCTTCTCCATAAACCCGGCGGCAACAACGCCGGTGACCACAAAAATAATACCCTAAAGCCATTAGACCACCCCCAATCCAAATCCTTTACCCGTTTTACTCGAATCAGCCTGGAGCTCCTTGAATCTTCAATCGAAGATTCAAGCCGAAACCAACTTACACCAATCTGCCCCAAATTGATATCATACGCACTCCTAACCTTCCTCAAACAACCAAACCAAGTTTGGTTTGGCTCGAATCTAACCAGAAAACTCTGAGCCCCAAAATGACCGTATGAACCCTAGAAATCCAAAGTTGGGTTTCCTCCTAGATTCGATAGGTGATTGAGGTCCAATGGACCTTAGTCTAGGTGTTCTCAACTGAGAACACCCTGATTAAGGTCTGTTTGGCCCCAAAAAATTCAAGTCCGAATAGGTCATTAGTCCACTTCAATTCCTGGTTTCTTTTGAGGTATTTTTCTTCTTTCCTATTGTATTTTAATGCCTGTTTATGTGTTTAGCCTTGATACTTTTGATTTTCTAATTTTGTCAACTATTCTGCTTTTTCTCCATCTTACCATTTATTGGGTCTAAATTGTTTCTATCTGTTTGTTTGTTAATCGTAACGAATTGTGTGTTTAGTTTGTTTAAGGTCGTCTAAGAGTTAGTTCACATTTTTGATCCCCTGTTCTGCCCGAAAAAAATGAATCGCTGATTAACTGGCAATTATTTGTTATACGTGATGTAATCAATTCAACGAATATCGTTGATTAGTTGTATGGGCATATTGTTTAGAACAATGAGGTATTATTGTTTAAAACTGATCTGAACCACTGTTGAATGGAAGCCTGAACTGTTTGTGTTATTTGAATTGGAGGTTGAATTGGTTATGGCTGTTTAATTGTGATAAATACAGAGCTTAATTGGCCTGCTAAATGATACTCAATGCACCCTTAAAACTAATGAAGAAACTAATTAAAAGGGTTGTTCATTAGTGCAGAATTACACCCTGTTTTAGACACCAAGTAATGGGAAATCAGAACCAGCTTTAGTTTAATGACTAAATGCTGCTGTTCACATGAGGCAGTCTAGTGGAACCTACTGTACATCAGGGTATCCCATTATTTTTCTGCACTTCAGTAGTTTTAATTATTTCAAACCCATACTTAGACAAGCTCAAGTGGGAAAACAGGGGAATAACATGGGGTTGATTAGTTTAAAAACAATTAAAAAGAGGGGGCTGTAAGGCTGTGATTTGAGGTTATAAAAGAAAGAAAATTTTCAGGATGGAGAAGAGAGAATAGAGAGCCGAGAAAAAGAGACATTAGTTAATATAGATAGAGAGAGCTGAAGAAGAGGAAAAGACTACTCCATTGTCTTTTTTTTTTTTGATTTTAGTCTGTGTTCTTTTCCAGTTCATAGGTTGGTTTGAAATTCTACAAGCCTTCTTCTTCTTTTAAAAAATCAGAACAATAGTTGTCTCGGGCTAGCAATCCTGCCTCCTATAACACTGCTACACTGCTTCGAAGATCAGAAATATTTTGAGCCTTCTCTGTTTCTACTCTCATACTTGAGAATTCAGTTTGTCTGGAGGCTGCCTGCTACTGTTTCATTAGTGGCTTTGTTGATTGCTGGGATCTGTTGCTGTTACATTTGTTGTTGTGTTGTTTACTGTGCTGATCACTCCTTCCTCTCCTTCATTGTATTCCATTTCCAGGTATCTCTTCTCATTTCATAATGATTGTGAAGCTGTAATGACAACCTGAAGAAATGAAGTTATTCGATTGATATTTGTTTGTTTTCTGATCTTTTACAATTAAGTCTGGTGTATGTAGAATTTAGTTGGAAAATGTTTACTCAATTAAGAGTAGTCTAAAATGTAATGAACTATATAATTTCGGACTATTCGAACTCTATAATTTCGTAGTTTGCCACAGCAGAATAGTTTCATTTGAAACATGTTAACTCTTAGGCTGTTGAACTGGTTTGATATTTGCTTAAGTGCGTTCGTTGTTCTATCTCAGTAATGTTAGTTTGTCTTGGCTTTAGAGTTCAGAATTTTATTGCTGGTCGTTGGTCCGAGAGAATAAGAGCTTAATGAAAAATAGGAATTTTATTATGATCGTAGTCATAACTCAAATAGAAATCAACTGAATAAAGAAGTATGTGTGATTCATTAAGCTTATTTACGAGTAGCTCATTCAAGTTTAACATTAAAGTTTCCAAACATTATTTTGCATTATGTGAACCCATGAGTTCGTTAGATGAAATTTTGGTCCGATTGAGTCATTAATGATATGATCGTATAAGTCTTGCTTAGTTAATAGTTATGTTTAAAAAATGAGATTCCAAAACAACTAGTTAGCTGATTCACTAGCCTATTGAGATTAGACCAACAAGTTAAAATTCAGTTTACGTTTTGTTTCCCTCCCGGAAATTGATTATCAATAGTATGTGGACTAATTAAACCACAAGCTAGGTATAACTTGGCCCAACTGCACGAACGTAGATAAAAATGGCTTGTAATTCATTTCATGTTTTCATAAAGTTGGCATATTTTCGAACTTAAAGTTCAGATTATATTCTGTTCAATTAGAGGCCATAATTTTCCGGAATCAGATGAATAGTGAGAAAGCATTGGAATCATAAAGCCAATATTAGTTCCGTGATTGACAGTAAACTTTTGTTTCAATTTAAACTTCGGTTATGGATTTGAAAACCAGGCACAAAGGCCCATGGAGAATGTCTCGTTTAAATTCAATACCTGCTTTAAATAGCGATACATCGGCATGGTAATTAATTAGGTCTCTTTCTTTATTATATTTAGAGAAAACAAACATAGAAAAGTATAGATTACTTTAGGACATCCTCTAAAACAAATGAGATGAGCCTCGCTAAATAAAAAATGAATAAATCGCGGGGCCCTCAAATAAATAGTTATATTAAATACTTAGACTTCGGGACGAGCCGTTTAGCGAATTCCACGGCCTTCCCAAAATAATAACGAGTTAGTAGCTTTAGGCGCGTATTTAATAAAGTTATCTCCCTAAACTCGGGTGCACATTTATGTGACCCAAATCCAAATCTCAACGAAATCGAAAGGTGTCGATAATCACAGGTACATTGATTGTGACGTGGTTCGAGATGCATTTCCATGATGTTGTAATTCTTTTAAAAATTAATGAATGAGACGAGCCTCGACAAATAAAATTACTTAAGCCGCGGGGCCCTCTATATGTGTTTGTAAAATTACTTAGATTTCAGGATGGGCCGTTTAGCAAAATTTTACGGCCTTACCCCAAATAATGATACGCTAGTCGCTTTAGGCGCGCCTTTAATAATTTACTTTATTAAACTGGGGTGCACATTTATGTGACCCAAATTCAAATCTCAACGGAGTCGAAATATGTCGATAACCACGGGTACGTTGATGTGACGTGGTTCGGGATACATTTTCACAACGTTGCAATTCTTTGTTAAAATAATAATAATAATATTAAAAGCGGTAAAAGGTTAAAATTCGCACATAGGTTAAAGCATGTTATAAAATCAGATAATTAAGCCAAATGCAACATTTAAGCGACCGTGCTAGAACCACGGAACTCGGGAATGCCTAATACCTTCTCCCGGGTTAACAAAATTCCTTATCCGGATTTCTGGTTCACGGACTGTTAAATAGAGTCAAACCTTTCCTCGATTTGGGATTCAACCGGTGACTTGGGACACCATAAATCTCCCAAGTGGCGACTCTGAATCTCTTAATAAACGAATCCCGTTTCGATTGTCCTTTAATTGAAAAAACTCCCTTTACCACGCCCTTCGCGGGGTGCGGTAGCATAAAAAGGAGACGTGACAGACATGCCTAAAGTTTAAGTGTGGGGTGTATGTAGGGTTATTTTGAGTATTACGGATTGTAGGATTATTTTGAATTGTTTTATTTTGTTTTTGTTGGATTGGTACATTATGTGGGTTGTTTGATTACATTATTTCGTCTGTTTGGTATGTTTGGCTAGATAGTTAGCCAAGTGGAGTATATAGGAAATGCTTATTTGCATATAGAATGGCTCGGCCTGATTATGGATTTCTTTCAAAAGAAGTTAAATTTTCCAAGGGTTTAAATTATATAGGCGCTTAAATTTTTTTTTGAATTGGGGTATTTTTAGGGTAATGTAACAACTTCCCCTTGGTTTTTCTTTAAGCCACGGTTTTTTTTCAAGGGTTTATCTTGAACCAGGCATAGGTAGTTTGTAATTTTTTTTTTTGGAGATTAAAATAAGGAATGCAAGCTAAAGAAGAGAACACATAGCATTGACACACCTGAACACAATAGACCCTGGAGTGTAACTTTAGTCTTAACTATTGAATGTCATGGAAAGTGCCTTAACTGATATGTTTGTCACTGAATTGACTGCTCATAATGAAGTGCATTGATGAGCTAATCTAAATGAGTCATATGCCATGTGTGGTGAGAAATTGTGTAGTCCATGCATTGTATTTGTGTCTAGAACTTGCCCGGTATGTGAACTAAAGCGAAATATTAGGTATGCTCGGTTTGAAAAATGATTTTAGGCTTTTTTTGACCTTTTTGAGCTTAATTGCTTATTGAAAATAAGATTTATCCCTAGTTAACCCTATTGATCATATAAATTTTTTATTTGGCAACCACATTATAAACCTACACCTTTTGTTCTTCATTGATCTTGTTTTGAACCTTTTTCCTCTTAAAAGCACTTTAATCGTGAAAAGAATGCTAAAATAATTAAGAAGGAATAAGTGTGGGGTGGCTTTTGAGTGAAGCCAATGAAAAATTAGAAAGGGCACGTTTTTTGTAATAATTATACACCACTAGCGAAAAATTGAATGAATAAATATGATATTTTGATCCAGCTAGTGGGTATAAATTAATAGAGTGCTTAAAGAAGAAGGGAATATTTGGATGATATATTGTTTGTGAATAAAAAAAAATAAATATATATATATATATGTATATATATATATATATATATATATATATATATATATATATATATATATATATATATATATATATATATATATATATATATATATATATATATATATGTATAGGCATTTTTAAGTAACATGCGATGTGTTAAAGTGCTTAGGGGAATGAATCATTATTCCAAAATGTATCCTACCTGTGCCTTAGCCCACATTACAATCATGAAAAAGTCCTAATTGATTTTAAGTCGAGTTAGCCTATATTAGTAGAGATTTACATTACGGGCAAGCTTTTGGTACCAATTGCATGTATGTGACTTTTATTACGAGAGTGAGTGCTTTCATTGATAAATGTAAGTATATGACTTGAATGTGCGGATTAAATTACAAATATTCCTTGATTGGCATGATGGTGAGAGCATATGACTTGTGACAGAAAAGCAAATCTTGGCTTCTGTGTGGAGTATGTTAAGGAAGTTTGAATATTGAATGACACTTGAGAATCAATTTTGAGGCTAGGATTGTTCATTACTAGGCGTAATATGTGTACTTTGTTCTAGGTGTAATGGATTAATGGATTTGGTTGAGTAAAGGAATCTCTAGTGAGTATAATTTGATTGCTCGAGGACTAGCAATGAATTAAGTGTGGGGTGTTGATAATAGGCGAAATCTGAGTGATTTAACCATTACTTATGCTTCCATTTGATTATATTCCAATGACATAATATATATAATTGATGAGAAATAGACATTTAAATTGTGATTCTTATACTTTGCAGAAAAAAGAGCCTATATATATATATATATATATATATATATATATATATATATATATATATATATATTTGAAAAGGTTATGGAATGATTTAGGAGCAAAACACAACCCCTCGGAGTTGAGTCCGTGCAAAGACGAGACAAGAAATGGAATAAAATCACTCCCAGATGCGCGAAGTTCTTTGTTCGCGCGCTAGTTCGCGCGATTAAAATGCTGAACCAGTGTCAAACGCGCGAAGTTCAGTGTTCGCGCGATACTTCGCGCGTTTCTATCCGGAAAATGCATTATGGAGGGGAAAAATGGGAAAATTCAAGGGATCCACTCAATAGAATTAAAGCAAACCTCTATTATTGAGGTGGATGATCAGATTTTGGAGAGAGGAGTGGAAAAACACTATTCATCTTGAGAGAAAAAGCCATTGAAGACTCATCTTGGAGCTAAGAAGAGGAGAACAAAAATACCACCTTGGAGCAAGAATTAAAATAGTTCTTTCAAACTTTCTTCTAGTTGCTTATTTTTAGTATGTTGAAGACTATTATTATTGAGTTTTGTATGATCATGAGTGGCTAAAACATCCATTGTTCTGGGGTTGTGATCTAGCCATGAATATTGTTGTTTGAAATTAACTTAATCTTGATTATAATTCATTCATCTATAGTTGTTTCTTCAATTCTATGTTTAATTGCTTCATTGTTTGGCCAGCAGTTGGGTTTTATTTACTATCTACGCTATGCTTGGAAAAACCATGTTTAGATTAGAGAAGAATTGAAGAAAGCATGATCTTAACAACATATTTGTGGTTAGGATAGGAATATACCTAATCACCGTGCTTAATTAAATGTCGTGATTTTAATGCGTTATTAATAGATTAATTTCATAGGAATATAGACGTTAATCTATTGAGAATATGTGAGTAGTACTTCAGGAGAAGGCTATGATAGCATTTATCTATTAATTAACAACCATGAATTAATTATATGAAAAAGATAGTTAATTAAAACATAATACAATTGGTGAATAAATCACAACCCTGAAATATTTGTCTCTATTAAATACACAACAATCAACTCGATATTTGATAATTTAATTGTTACTTAAAATTATAATTAGCATAATTAAACTCTTGAACACGAATTTGGCTTGACGGAATAACAATATTGGTGTGTTAGTGAGTATTTGATATAAGTTTCTGTGGGTTCGACACTCGACTTATCATATTATTACTTGTACGATCACGTATACTTGCGTGTGCGTTTGGTAGCAACAAGAGACCTTCAAATTACATCTATCCATCATTCCCTTAATCTCCTCCATATGTACAACAACATACCATGATGTCTTCCATTCATCCACAATTATGTTTTTGAACAACATTGAATTAGTATGCAGATCAATAAGGATATAATCATGTGCAACACAATATCTTAGAGCTTCAAGGATGGCCTTCACCTCTACTTCAGTATTTGTACCTTCTTTTATTTCTTTGCCACACGTATATAGCACATCCCCTTCTTCATTTCTTAACACAAAACCAATAGAACTCCTGCTAGGATTACCCCTAGAGGCCCATCTGCATTAACTTTTACCTAGCATTACTCAGGAAATTCCCATAGTACCTTAGTGTATTTCAACTTAGTTGTATAATGCTCCATCATTTGTATCAAATCTGGCCACTTATGAGGAACATTCTGCAAATTTGGTTTTCTGAATTTCACCAAGTATTGCAATGTAGTAGATACCTGGTATATCACCCTATTTATTGACACTGCTTCACCATATTTATATGAGTTTCTTCTCTTCCATAATTCCCACACTATAACTGATGGTAAGGCCTGCATAATTGGTTGTAGCCTAGGTACCACCTGTGCAGTCCAACATTTCACTATAGCCTGATGTAAGGTTAAACCTTCAGCATTAATCCCTGCATTAGATAAAAAATATTTCCATATTTTCCTAGCAGCATAAGAGGTGAAGAATAGGTGTGTTAGAGTTTCCTCTTGTGGTAATACACATCAACAACATCTAGAAGCCATCAAGTAGCCCAGTCTTCTAAAAAAATCATCTAGAGGCAGCTTATTTTTCCACACCTTCCACATGAAAAAAGATATCTTAAAGGGAAGACCTTTTATCCATATCATCTTATATGCATTACCTAGATCCTTCCTCCTCCTTAGTTATTCCCATGCTGATCTCAAACTAAAATCACTCATTGTGTCCAACATCCAGGCAGGTTTATCTAATACCATGCTCTCCCCAGGTGGCTTGATGTTTTGGATAATATGTTTAGATAAATCTTCAGGTAACAATGGCCTTATCTTCTGTTCATTCCATCTCCTTCCTTGCATAACTTCATTAACATTTTGAATGGATTCATCACAATAAAATTCAGGAGGAGTAACAAAATACAAAGCCCCAAGAACAGTCCAATTTTCAAACCAGAACAAAGAAGATCCCATATTTAGTTGCCACAAAATTTGATGCTCTATAAGATATCTACACTCTAACATCTTCCTCCATATATGTGAACCATCTCTCCAAGGAACTACAATAGGATTCATCTTTTTACAGTACTTTTGACTCATAAATGAACTCCACAGTGATGGTTTAGTTCTAAAGTTCCACCATAGCTTACAAAAAAGATCTGTGGATACATCATGCAAAGATCTGAAGCCTACATCCCCTTCCTCCTTTGGTAAACATAAAGTCTCCCATGAAGCCCAATGTCTGCTGCCACCTTCAATTGAATTACTCCAAAAAAATCTAGCCATAAGCTTATGCAGCTTGTTAATGACAAAAGCAGGTGCATTAACTGCAGATAGCAGGTGTATAGGCATGGTCTGCAATACATGAGCTATCAACACTGCCCTACCTCCAATAGAAAATATTTTACACTTCCAAGCCTGCATCTTATTCAGGACCTTATTCATCAAATCAATGTAATACTCCATTTTTCTTCTAGCATAAAAAATAGGACAGCCCAAGTATGTAAGTGGAAACTCCTGTCTTTTAATTCCTGTTACTCTTTCCACCTTTTGGAATACATTCTCATCTGTCAAATGATGCAAATATATTGCAGACTTAGATTTATTTATTAGTTGGCCAGAAGCTGCTTCATATGCTGCCAATACTTGCATTATTAATATGAGTGATGTTTCATCAGAGGAAGAGAAAATAATTGTGTTATCCCAAAGCGACAGAAATAGAGATTGGAATGTAGGCTATATAGACCCCTTGATAAAGCCTCTGCTGCCAGAATAAATAAAGTAGGAGATAGGGGATCCCCCTGCTTCACTCTTCTTGTTGATTTAAAGAATCCATATAGTTGGCCATTTATCAAGACTGAGTACCAATTGTTAGAAATAAGACCAAATACCTAGCCTATAAATCTTTCAGCAAATCCCATTTTCCTTAGTACTTTTGTCAAAAAGATCCATGAAAGCCTGTCATATGCCTTCATCATGTCCAATTTAATAATCACATTTGGACCTGCCTTAGTTCTCAGTCTAATGTCAGTCACTATCTCCTGTGTCAATAACACTTTTTCTACAATGCTTCTACCTTTTACAAAGCCTTCCTGTTCATCAGAAATTAGATTAGGTAACAACCCAACAACTCTCTCATGGATCACCATTGAAAATATCTTGTTTACAAAATTACTGAGACTATTTGGTCTCATATCAGAATAAATGAACACCTCTTTCTTCTTTGGAAGTAAAACCAAGTTTGTATGAGTGATAAACCTAGGTAGTTCTTTCCCATTGAAGAATGCCTTCACCATCTCTGTTATATCCTCTTCCATAATATCCCAACAACTTTGGAAAAAACTTCCATTAAAGCCATCAGGACCTCATGAACTATCCCCATTGAGGCCAAAAAAAGCTTGCTTGACCTTCTATTTAGTGGGCTGCTTCAGTAACTCCTGATTACTTTCTGCATTCACCATCTGTGGAACATGATCTATAATGTCAAAATTAGTAGGAACAACATCTTCAGGGAATTGCTGCTGGAAAAACTGCACTGCCTCATTAAACAATTCTTCTCTATCTTTAATCCAAAATCCATTTGCATTTTGAATTCTATTCAATTGTAACCTTTTCCTTCTCCCATTGACATGTGCATGGAAGAACTTTGTATTTTTATCTTCATCACTGAACCAAGTCATACCAGATTTCTGTTTCCAAAACATCTCCTCCAAAGTCAAGTACTTGAATAATTCTGCCTACACTTTCTGAAGTCTCTCTCTATTTTGGATAGTGGGATGTAATTCAAATTGGGCTTCATGAACTTTAACGACATCATCCAAGTTGGTTATCTGCTGAAATATATCACCATAAGTATCCCTGCTCCATTTTGATAATGCCTTCTTTAGTTTTTTCATTTTGTGATTGAATAGGATGAGTGGATTTACATGAAAATCAGCTTGCCAATTCTCCTTTACAACCTCCTTAAAAGAAACATGTTCAATCCAGAATTTCAAAAATCTAAAGTTCTTCTTTATAGGAGTAAATTCAGTAATGCAAGTAAGCAAAAAGGGACAATGATCTGACCCTATTTTAGACAAATGTGTAACTTCTGCACCTGGCCAAACCTACTGAATCATGATTTGCAAAAACTCTATCCAATTTCTTAAATATGCAATCCTCCTCTGCCCTTCCATTCCACCAAGTATACACACTTCCTTTGAAACCAAGGTCTGATAGATTACTTGTATTCATGCAACGTCTAAAATCATCTACTTCATTTATAGGGACTGGTAAACCCCCATATTTCTCTTCCTCATCCCAAATAACATTAAAATCTCCTGCTACTATCCATGGTATTGACATATCTTGAGTTAGGTTTAGGGTTATGCCCTATATCTCCTCGATTATTAGGATTAAATTGCATAGATTCTTCAGCTCGAGCAATAATCTTTTTTAGAATTGCTGCAGACGATGCAACAGTTGCAGTATTAGAGACTGTATGCAAGACCTGTTGACCAACTCCAGCTTCTTTTGGACCTGTAGAGATTGCAAACCCCAAGCCATCATTCTGTACATAATTTTGGACTTGTAGAGATTGCCCTGCATATTTTGGTTGTGCTCCTCCAGGTAAATTTTGGGATGTATCAACCTCAGTGCCACGTTTAACACCTGGAGGGTCAATTCCTATGTTTGCCCTATCCTTTACCTTACTAGCAATTTGATCTCCAGTTTCCCTCACAACTGCTTCAACACCAGCCTGTGTAACTGCAGTAACATGATCTGCAGCATTTTTCAAAGCATCAGACTTTTTAGGCACAAGCTGTAAAGCCTTAGCCCCTGAGCTCTGCCCCAAATCTCCTTGACTAGCAGACTTAAATTGCATAGGGTCATCTGTTAGATCATTAGCCTCGTTTAACTTTGCTGCATTGATTTTATGTCCAGCTACCCTATCCATTATTCCTTTTCCATCTTCTAGCACATTAGCATCCATACCTTGTTGAAACAAATTTAACTGTCCCTCATTAACTCCATTTGTTGACAAAATTTTGGCAGCAGTAGCAAGCTTGTCATAAGCTTGCACTATAGGATTTATAGGGATATCCTTTCTAGAGCCACTGTAGTAGGTACATCTCGAGACGGAGGAGGTTAACCTTTTCCAATCAGTGAGACATCACCAACAATTTTATCCATGTCACTTCTATTTTCATTATTCTGAATATTAGTTTGTTTTCCACTTTCAATTTGTGAACCTTGCTTCTCAACTATATTTTCCTTTGCTGCTTGAGCTTCCAGTTGCCCAGTTCCTTTTGCATTCAGGTAGTCCCTAGTATCACCTTTCAATTTGTCCATTCTTTCCAGTCCTTCACTTCCCTCCGCAACACCTGCTTCTTCCTTATTTTCGTCGATCTTCCAACGACATGATTTTTCGTCACGGCCTAGATGATTACAATAGGTGCAATATTTAGGAAGATTGTCATATACAATCTTCTGATAATATTCAACAACTTTCCCTGCATTTTTATCCATGATTTGAATGATTGTCCAATAGGTCTAGTAAAACCTTTACCCTGGCAGTAGTTGGATGTGTTCTCTCTTGTGTTGCTTTATCTAATGCTAATGGCTTACCTACTGCTGAGGCTATATACATCAATGACTTCTTAGCGAAAAAATTAGCAGGCAGTTCAGGCATGAAAATCCAAACTACTGCTTTTGAAGTTTCTTCACGTGGATTAAAGCCTATTGACCATGGAAAAGTTCTAAAAAAGGACTCGTCGCCCTTCAACTTCACATAACCTGTGGATCTTGAAAGAACTTGAACAAAATCCTCAAATAAATCAAATCTAACTAGTATATGTCGATACTCCAATTGACCTATATTACAATATCCCTTGATGTCGAATTGCTTTGGTATGGACTGTCACAACTCTTGTATATCTGATTTTCCATAAGAAAACTTGAGAATAACAGATTGATGAAGGCCTTCTTCGATGGTGAAAGAGTTTACTTCTTCAATGGAGAATTCCACCGTTGGTTCTCCATGAACAAAGTGTAAGTTAATTAAGTTTAAGAGTTAATTAATTTTTATAATTATTATGGTGGATTATTAGCTTGATTGTGTAAGTTAATTTAGTTTAAGAGTTAATTTAGGAATAAATTAATTTGAAAAGGAAAAAAAAAGAAGAAAAAAATTGAAAATTGAAAAAAAAAAAA
>MU671558.1:22493-33789 GCA_026770625.1 Nicotiana glauca | reverse complement strand
TTAAATAAAAATGAATCCCGTTTCGATTGTCCTTAAATTGGAAAAACTCCTTTCTTTATTATATCCCTTCCCGGGTTGTAGTAAAAGCCGGATAAAAGCTTTCTTCGGAAAAAGGAGGTGTGACACAGGAGATCCAAGGTTCCATTTAAGAACATACTATGACAAATTGGTTGGAGTAGGAAAAGACGAGAAAATCCGCATGAAGCTTTTCATGAGGAGCTTGAAGGGATATGCTTTATCTTGGTACATTAGCCAAGATCCGAAAAGGTGGTCGAACTGGGTAAGCATGGCGTTTGATTTTATGGACAGATTGAAGTACAACACAGAGAATGCACTGGATGTGTTCTATATTCAAAATCTAAAGGAGAAGCCTATAGAAACATTCCGCAAGTATGCTACTCACTGGAGGTCAGAAGCTGCTAAGGTTAAGCCTACCTTGGAAGTAGAGCAAATCAACAAATTCTCCGTTCGGGCCCAAGACCCACAGTATTATGAGAGGCTGCTGATGATCGAGGGCCACAAGTTTTTTTACATTATCAAGATGGGAGAAAGGATCAAAGAGGGTATTAAAAGCGGTATGTTTATGAATTTCGAGGCCTTGCAAGCTACAAACAAGGCCTTACAATCAGGCAGTGTGTCCAAGAAAAAGGACGTAGGAGTCGTAACGGTGGCACAGAGAACCAAATATCCCGTCAAATAACAAACATACCTAATGCCTCCACTCATATATCAGCCTACCCCAAACTACCAAGCACCCCCACCCTCTTACCTAACTCCACCACTCACCTATCAATAACCTCCCACATATCATCCCACTTCACCCAAATGTTCCCAACCAGCACATGTTTACCAAGCCTACAACACTCAACCGTCCCACCACCAATCCCCTCCTCCGCGCCAAAACTTCCCTAGACCCCGACCAAACTGTTATCGAAGACCCCCAAAATAGTATATGGCTATTGCTGAACCTATCGACCAATTGTATGAAAAACTTAAAACTGCTGGTTACGTCACCCCTATCCCTGCTTCTCCTGAGAACTCTTCTCAGTGGGTTAATCCAAATAAGTCATGTGCATACCATTCCGACATGAAAGGACACACCATTGATGAATGCCGCTCTCTAAAAGATAATATCCAGACTTTGATTGATAAAAAGATTATTGTGGCAAAGGAACCTACTCCCAATGTATGCAATAACCCTCTTCCAGATCATAAGGGTGGAGGCATTCACATGATTGAAATAGAGGATGATTAGGACCCCAAGGGATCGATCTGTTTGATCATAGATGGTGACGATCCAAAGAAGCCAATAGTCCCCCTTAATCCGATCGTAGTCCAGATTTAGCCCTCTGGGGACGCAGAGGTAAATATGTCTATGCCGTTTGAATTTGAAGCACAATCCTCTGCAAAGACACCAACACCGATTAAGGTCAAATTCATGTCGCCAGCAAATGCGCCTACACCCTTCGAAGTTACAGCTTTACCCCCAAGATGGTTGCTCCGTTCGGAGTAAATATAGACACGCCAATTCCGGTGGCAATTTCGGCCCTAACACCATTCCATAAAAATGCCATACCTTGGGACTACACAGCCGAGGCAAGAAGAAAAGGGAAGGTCAAGTTCAGGAAAGCTATTGCGGCACAGGGTATGACGTGAACCGGTAGGGTTTATACCCCGGAATATTTGGATGAGGCAAGCAAGCAGGCCTCTATTCAACCAACCATCACTGAAACCGGGACCGATGATCTCAGGAGAAAGATACAAGCCAAAAGAATACTCTGTCATTGATCAGCTGAACAAAACACCGGCGTAAATTTCTATCCTTGCTTTGTCACAGAATTCTGATGCATATAAGAATACCTTGTTGAGGGTGTTGAGTGAGGCATATGTACCAAGAAACATCACCAGAGGAGAGATGGCAAACATGGTAGGGCAGGTATTGGAAAGTCACAAGATCACTTTTCATGAAGATGAGCTGCCGCAAGAAGGGTTGAGTCACAACAAGGCGTTGCACATCACTGTGCAATGCGAAGATTATTTTATCACTTGAATCCTAATTGATAGAGGGTCCAGCCTCAACATTTGTCCGTTGGTAACACCCAGGACATTGGGAAAGGGACTGCATGAGATCAAGGACAGGGCTATCAACGTCAAAGCTTTCGACGGTTTCCAAAGGTCCACCATTGGAGAAATTAGCATGTGTTTGCAAATGGGGCCTACTTAGTTTGATGTTGATTTTCAAGTAATAGACGTGCCGACATCCTACAATCTATTCTTGGGACGACCATGGATTCATGTCGCTGGGGCTGTAGCGTCAACACTACATCAGGCAGTAAAGTTTGAATGGAATTACCAAGAGGTGATCATTCACGGTGACGGTAGCAATCCCATATACAGTCGTCAGGCCATCCCGGTAATAGGAGGTAGAAGAAAGATAGGTGGGGAGACTTATCACCACATCGAGCGAGTCAACGCCGTTGACAAGTACAAATGGTAGGACAACAAAATTGAAAGCATATTGAACTGGAGCGGATACGAACCTGGCAAAGGACTTGGCAAGAACCTCTAAGGAATCGCTAAGCCTATAAAACTCAAGAAACATGGCACCACCTTCGGTCTGGGATATGAGTATACCTGGGAGGAATTCAACAACTGGTCGCCACCATGGCGCGACCCTTATTACCCATTGGAACAGCCAATACCATGCTTGGAACAGACTTTCCAACCGGCCGAAGTTATCTATATGTCAGAAGAAGAGGAAGCACTAGCAGCGGTAAGGAATTTGTTCCTAGAAGATGATAATATGGATTGTTGTGTCGTTCTCAAGGAGCAGGGGGAGGAAGGTCCTTCCATACAGGCTGTAAGCAGAGGAGCATGCCTCAATAACTCGACCGTCAGAACCACCAGAACCCGAAGAGCCTCGGAGTAGCAAGGTTGAACAAGCATCATGCACTATCTTTTATTTTTACTAGTTAACTTTCCTTTCGCATTTTAAATTTCCGCAATAAGATCTTCAATGTTCAAAATAGTTATGTAATTTGTCAAAGCATTTCGATTTTCCTTATAAATCAATACTCTTATTATTTTCTCTCATTAATTTACTTATACAGCATTAATATTACTTATCTTGATGAACTAATGACTGTGACATGCAATGAGATAACACAACAAATAGACACAGACGCAGAGAAGGATGACATACCGGAAGAGATTGTCAAGGAAGTTAAAAATTTTGAAAATAGACCGAAGTCCAACTTGGACGAGACTAAGATTGTTAACCTAGGAGATGCAAAAAATGTCAAGGAAACACGAATCAGCGCTCACTTATCACCGTCAGAAAAGGAAGAGTACACAGAATTTATAAGAGAATATGAGGACATATTTGCCTAGTCATATGATGACATAACCGGTCTGAGTACGTCTATTGTGGCTCACAAACTTCCAACCGATTCGACATGTCCGCTGGTAAAACAAAAGCTCAGAAAGTTCAAGCCTGGTATGAGTTTAAAAATCAAGGAAGAAGTCACTAAGCAAGTCAAAGCAAAGGTTCTCAGGGTAGTAGAATACCCGACATGGTTAGTAAACATAGTGCCGGTGCCAAAGAAGGACGAGAAGGTTAGAGTCTGTATCGATTACCGGGATCTCAATCGGGCCAGTCTGAAAGATGACTTCCCTTTGCCGAACATACAAATTTTGATTGACAGTTGTGCCAAGCATGAACTGTAGTCATTCATGGATTGTTTCGCCAGTTACCATCAGATCTGGATGGATGAAAAAGATGTTGAGAAACTGAATTTCAAATGTATTGTTACAATATGATGCCATTCATCCTGAAGAATGTAGGGGCCACCTATATAACGGCCGTGGCTACCATTTTCCATGATATGATACACAAGGAGATCGAGGTGTATGTAGATGACATTATCATCAAGTCCAAGAAGTCCACTGATCACATGGAAGATTTGAGGAAGTTCTTCAACAGATTGTGAAGATACAACTTGAAGTTGAATCCCGCGAAGTGTGCATTTGGTGTTCCAGCTGGAAAATTGCTTGGGTTTATTGTGAGTCACCGGGGAATAGAACTGGATCCATCAAATATCAAAGCCATTCAAGAACTTCCACCACCGAATAACAAGAAGGACGTGATAAGTTTCTTGGGGAGACTCAACTACATTAGACGTTTCATATCACAATCTACAGTTATCTGTGAGCCAATCTTCAAGATGTTAAAGAAGGATGCCGCCACCAAATGGACTGATGACTGCCAGAAAGCTTTCGACATAATCAAGAAATACTTGTCAAGACCACCAATTTTGGTCCCGCCTGAACCTGGTAGACCTATGCTACTCTACATTGCAATATTAGATAGTGCCTTCGGTTGCGTCCTGGGCAGCATGATGAAACAGGGAAGAAAGAGCATGTCATTTACTACCTCAACAAAAAGTTCACTCTATACGAGGCCTGGTATTCTCTGTTGGAGTGCACCTGTCGTACTTTGACTTGGATAGCCCAGAAGCTAAGAAATTACTTCTGTGCCTATACTATATATCTCATATAAAGGATGGGTCCTTTGAAGTACATCTTTCAGAGGCCCATGACCACTGGCAAGCTAGCCAAGTGGCAAATCCTGCTGAGTGAATTTGACATTGTCTACGTGACTCAGAAGGCAATCAAGGGACAGGCACTGGCAGATCACACTGTAGAAAATCTTGTACATGGAGAATACGAACCCCTAAAGACGTATTTTCCTGATGAGGATATATCATTCATATGAGAAGACATTGCAGAATCCTATGATGGTTGGAGAATGTTTTTCGATGGAGCAACAAACTTCAAAGGAGTTGGCAGAGGAGCCGTCCTGGTATCAGAAATTGGTCAGCATTATCTGGTGTCTGCCAAACTCAGGTTCCCCTACACCAACAACATGACTGAGTACGAAGCCTGCATCTTAGGGCTCAAGATGGCCATTGACATGAACGTTCAATAGTTGCTAGTAATTGGGATTCAAACTTGCTTATACATCAAGTTTACAAAGAATGGGCAACCAAGAACTCCAAGATACTCCTGTATCTGCACCACGTGCAGGAACCGAGGAAGAGGTTCACAAAGATAGAATTCCGACATTTTCCCAGAATCTAGAACAAATTCGCCGATGCACTGGCTACCCTGTCATCCATGATACAACATCCAGACAAAAAATTTCATTCATCTCATTCCAATGAAGATCCATGATCATCCATCTTATTATGCCCATGTTGAAGAAGAAGTAGATGTAAAGCCTTGGTTTCATGATATCAGGGAATATTTGACAAGAGGAGAATCCCCAGAACTTGCAAATCCTACTCAAAAGCACACCCTTCAGAGGTTGTCCAATAATTTCTTCCACGGCGGAGGAATGATTCATATAGGAGGACTCCCGATTTGGGGCTACTAAGGTGTGTCGACGCAAAGGAAGCATCTAAGCTGCTAGAAGAAATCCATGCCGGGACATGTGTCCCACACATGAATGACTTTGTCTTAGCCAAGAAGATCCTTTGAGCTGGTTACTTTTGGATGTTATTTAGACGGATTGCATCTAGTATGTCCGGAAATGCCACCGCTGCCAGATACATGAAGACATGATAAAGGTGCCACCAAATAAGCTTAATGCAACAAGCTCACCATGGCCTTTCGCTGCCTGGGGAATGGATGTTATTGGACCGATCGAGCCGGCCACTTCCAACGGGCATAGGTTCATCCTAGTAGCAATCGACTATTTTACCAAATGGGTCGAGGAAGTATGTTACAAAGCAGTGGCTAAGAAAGTTGTCGCAGACTTTGTCCGCAACCGTATCGTCTGTCGGTTCGGGATTCCGGAGTCAATCATTACTGATAATGGCTCCAACCTCAACAGTGACTTAATGAAAGCTATGTATGAAACCTTCAAGATCAAACACAAGAATTCTACAGCCTACAGGCCTCAGATGAATGGAGCCGTAGAAGCCGCCAATAAGAACATTAAGAAGATATTGAGGGAAATGATAGATAAGCATAAGAAATGGCACGAAAAGCTATCATTTGCTCTATTGGGGTATCGCACCACTGTCCGCACATTGACTGGGTCAACCCCCTACATGCTGCTTTATGGTACAGAAGTCGTCATTCCTGTCAAAGTAGAAATTCCTTCCTTAAGGATCATACAAGAAGCTGAGCTCGACGACGTAGAATGAGTGAAGAGTCATTACGAACAACTAGCTCTTATAGATGGAAGAAGAATGAACGCAGTTTGCCACGGTCAATTTTATCATAACAGAATGCCCAAAGCCTCCAACTAGAGAGTCAAGCCGAGACAGTTCGCACCGAGGCAGTTGGTGTTAAAGAAAATTTTCCCGCATCAAGATAAAGCCAAAGGAAAATTCTCCTCCAACTGGAAAGGTCTATACATGGTTCACCGGGTTCTGACAGGAGGAGCCCTTATACTTGCAGAAATGGATCGAGAAGTTTTTCCAAAACCAATCAATTCAGATGAAGTCAAGCACTACTATGTGTAATCATACGCTTTCATATATGGTTTAATTTGAAATACATTTGACCTGATTCTCGTTTAAGAGGGAATACGTAGGCAGCCTTGTGGGTTAGGTCACAATTCAATAAAACTTTCATTTTCCCCGCAGTTGGAAACTGGGGCAGATTTTTAAGGAGGACCCTCAAAATTTCGAAGTAATTTCAGCCAATCATCAAGCAACCGTCAGAAGCATCAACCCATTAAATTGGGGCAGAATTTTGAGGAGGACCTTCAAAATTCCGAAGCAAGAGAAGTTGCAATGTCCTGAACCACGTCACAGTCGTCAGTTCATCTAAAAGTTATTTCTTAAATATATACTTATGTCATATTTTTACAAACACATGCATGTTTATTATCGAAACCGCTTTGTTCAGCAACGCTAAGACGAACAAGTTGAGCAAGGCCAGCAGGGATACGAACTAACCTCCCCTCTACAAAACTCACGATTTTTTCTTTGGATGCAGGAATTTGGATTACGAAAGCATCTGACATACTACACACCCACAAGACGAATATTGTTCATGAATTCCACTCTTAGGATTGTTTCACTTAATGATTAGCCATCCAAGCACGCCAGTAATATCCCCTATATCACAAATCCCCAGCGATCCTGACATCGTAACTTACTATCAGCTAAGAAACTCTGTTAGCATTTGCCGTTTTAATTTTATTTCTGAATTGCATAAGGCTACCATTCTGCCTTCCAAGACTAAAAACTGTCTCGATCTTCATTTTTTGCATTGCATAAGGCTACCATTCTACCTTCTTAGACTAAACATTGTCTCCATATGCATTTTCTACATTGCATAATGCTACCATTCTTCCTTTCGAGACTAAACACTGTCTCCATCTGCATTTTCTGCATTGCATAAGGCTACCAATCTGCCTTCCGAGACTAAACGCTGTCTCCATTTTCATTCTCTACATTGCATAAGGCTACCATTCTGCCTTCCGAAACTAAACACTATCTCCATCTGCATTTTTTGCATTTTATAAGGCTACCGTTCTGCCTTCCGAGACTAAACATTGTCTCCATCCGCATTCGCATGGCTGAATGATCGCCACTTTATCTATGCTTGCATGGCTGAAATATCACCACCTCACTTACATTTGCATGGCTGAAAGATTGCCACCTCACTTACATTTGCATGGCTGAAATATCGCCCTTTATTTTTACATTCATCATAGGCTGAAATATCGCCACTTCATTTACACTTGCATGGAGGAAAGATTGTCGTTTTATTCCGCATGGCTGAAATATCGCCACTTCATTTACACTTGCATGGCTGAAAAATCGCCACTTCATTTACATATGCATGGCTGAAAGATCGCCACTTCATTTACATTTGTATGGCTGAAAGATCACCACCTACTGTATTTCATAGGCTGAAATATCACCAAATACTGCATTTCATGGGCTGAAATATCGCTAAATTATCTAAGGGCGTCATTGTTCGGAGGTACCATTTACATATCCCGAGAACACCATGTCATGGCTTGAAGATTCCTTTACTCTTTTGCACATCATTATTCAAAGGCATCATGGTTCGGAGGCATCATTCTCATAGCTCGAGAGAATCATTTCATGGCCTGCGAATCCTTTATTATACGCATCATAGCCCAGGACATCATGGTCTGAGGACGTCATCCTAACCGTCCAAAGACAATATTTATGGTCCGACGGGAACTTACATCATGTTTAAATTTACGCACAATATATGATTGTATTGCTTATTTGTAGGTAAACCAGCAAACAACGGCTATCTCAGTAGGAGCGATGTCGCTCCAGTTTCTGCAGCCCTATTAGACGTTAACCATTCATCCCAACCTTAATATTGTGTCCGTTCTTGACAGGTCTCCATCGGCATACTCCGCCAATGGATTCTGAACTACATATGCCGGGATTCCTATATGACCATGGATATGTAGGCAGCTGCAGATCTAAAGCACGGCCAAACCTCTTCAAACCATTTTGTTAGGTCAAAATTGACATCATATCTTTACCAGACAACTCTTTCATCCTTCTCAGGTAAAGAGGGACAACTGTTGATACCCAATTTTTCCCTGTATATTTTTATAAGCAAAATACCTTTCATATAGCATATGTATGCATTTCCAAGGGTTTTCCTATTTTTCCTTAATTTAAAAAAAAAATTAAATCAATTTTATTGCCTTATTTTATCAAGAAAACCCCAATAAGTATTTGCCAAACTGTCATTTTCGCAATCACTTATTGAATTCTCATATTTATACTAAAATATAGATAACATAATTTTTGCATATTGTTACAAATTTATTTACTATTTTTAAAGCTAAGTTGCATATTATTACAATATTAGCCTATTTTAAGATTTAATTATTTTTATAATTATAAAATTGACCCCAATATTTTTATTTTCATAATTATATATTACTAATCATTTTGATACCTTCAATTCATTTCCATAAATTATTTTACTATTTTTTATAAAATAAATAAGGAAAAATGTCTATTTAAACACTAGCCCCATTTATTTCAATTGCAGCCTTAAATCAACCCCCAATTGAACCCAATTTCAGTTTCAATAACCCAACTCAATTCCTAAATCTACCTGACCCAGGACCCTTTAAAATAACCCACCCGGCCCCCCTTTTAATCCCAGCCGTTGATCTACCAGATCAACGACTCACACTTTTCATTCCTTTTTAATTTCCCAATACCCCCAAACCCTACTCATTTCTCACCGGTAGATGCCCTTGGATTCCCACTCTCCCAAATTCTCTCTCAGAAACCCTAGCCGCCTCCCTCTATTTTCACCCTAAAACCACTGGAATCTATAGCTTCCAAAGCCATTGAAGTCTTATACTGACCTCCTATGACTCCTACATGCTTGGTTACTGAAGTTTTAAGGCCTGACCACGAAGAAGCTGGGTCCAGACCTTGTTTGATTCGAGTTCTATGGCCATCTCCGGCTGTGCTCCCGCAAGCCATGGCTGTTCGAGCCTGACCTCGACTCTTCCTGCTTAAATCAACGACTATCCAAGCCTTTCTCACCATCTGGGTTCTACTGAAACCCTAGCTTTTGAGGTTCTTTTGATTTCGTTAGATCTATTCTACATCCGTGTTTTCCCTAGACTTTTAAACAGTTTCTCGAGATTTCAAAACCTTTATTTCGATTTAGGGTTTTTGAGTTACTTAAATGTTCTCTGATTTTTCTTTTTCTCTTATGTGTTTCTTCTACTATGTTCTTATTAGTTTCTTCTATTGTGTTTTTATATGTTTCTCCTACTGTGTTCTTATTAGTTTCTTCTACTACGTTTCTTTATGTGTTTCTCCTACTGTATTCTTATTAGTTTCTTCTAATACATTTCTTTATATGTTTCTCCTACTTATTCTTACTAGTTCTTCTACTGTGTTTCCTATATGTTTCTTCTACTATATTCTTATGACTTCTTCTACTGTGTTTCGCATATTGTTCTTTTACTATGCTTCTCATGAGTTTCTGCTACTGAAAGAGCATGTTAAAGGTCTCAGTTCCTTTCTAAGACCTCTGAACTTGTTTCATTAGTATCTTTCTCTTTGATTACTTGTCCTTGCATCTTTGCACTCGATCGATGTCAAGAACCCTAAATTTGGGGATTCATTTGAGTTTTGAGACCATTGTCTATGTGATTTGTTTTATCTTCATCTCTGAACTTGTTCGATTTTAAAAACCATAACCTCTTTGAACCTATTTCGAGTTTCTGAAATTTACTACTTGATTAGGCTTCAAAAACTTTGTTTCGACCTTTGCTTCTTTAAAAGGTTCTGATTCCCTGCTAACTTTTTCTAAGTTCCTTCTACTGGACCGTTTGTATGCCATTTGATACTATCTCTCTTCTACATTGTTGAATTGCTGAGATTGACCTACATGACTACCATGTTCGAACAGTCTACTACTTACTGATTTTGCAATTGCATGACGTTTTCTTTTTAGCCTAGCATACTTGTGTGCTCTTTATATGTGTTGAACCTCCCTCTAAAATGGCTTTTAATTTTTGATTAATTTCAGGCTTCCTTCACGTAAGCCTAGTTGCTTTTCTTTCCTTGTTTGTTGATTTTCCTATTACTTGGTTTGAGTCGAAAACTTTCCTTAGCTTTTCTGACTTGGTTTATTCATGGACCAATAATTACAAACCACTAACTCCTTGATTTATTGTGTACTAATTGATTCTTACCTTATTTTGTTTTGACCGTGTATTTCAGAGCTCTTCCCCTAAATAAACTCCTATGTATTTAACCCTAATTGCCTACTTTGCACAAGATGCTTATTTCATCTATTTCCTTAAATAATATTTTTGCTCATTACCATTTAAGACTGAATTTCTTATTTAAAGGAAGTCTTATACTGATTGTTTTAATCGATACCCAGTTCTATAATTATTTTTTCTTACCTTATTTCTGCCTATTTTTTACACTATAAATACACGATTCTTTCATTAACACAAGGACTTCCATCACTTGTAGTCTTTCTGAACTTATACTTACACTCAAAAGTATTCTCTCTTGTTGCTTGTACCGTGGCCTGTTTACAAGACATGTTGCTTGCTTTCTCTTTATTTGATTCTTTGAAACTAGTATGTCCTAATTTAAAGTTCTCAGTCCCACCACAATATGTTTATTTACTATCTTTATCCATATCTTCTTACTGCTTCTGTATAGTTCAACACTTACTCTAGCATGCTGAAGTTTCTTTCTGCTTGTTCTACTATGAATCCAAAACCCCTACCCCC
>MU671558.1:0-22170 GCA_026770625.1 Nicotiana glauca | reverse complement strand
CCCCCATGTGTTTAAGCTATGGTTTGAGGCATGGCAATACTGCAAATTATTGTCCATGAATCAAACTTGATCCCCTAGAATCCTAGCCTCTAATAATGTGTGTTCTGGCAGGCTTATCGACGTGCTACCGTTCTCCATTCTGGGCATGCCTAAGGCCTGCCCTTGCCTAAGCAATAGGCTTTTTACAATCTCCCTGTTAACACCCAATTTTGTCCCTCCTTTCTTCCAAACTATTTCTTTATGCTTCTAATATCACTAATAACGTAAGAATAGTTATTTTATCATTTTTAGCATAAATTGCCTAATTATTATTATTATTTACTTAATATCACTATTAATAGTATTATTAATGTTGTTATTATTATAATTATTATATTATTATTTTATCATCTTCAATTCTACTACTACTACTATTATTATTATTATTATTATTATTATTAAAACTACCATTACAATTATTAAATTAAAATTACTATTACAATTATTATTTTAGCGTTATTACTATTAGTATTACAATTTTCAATATACTGTGCCAATTGCTACTATTGGTATTCTTATTATTATTTACTAAATATTATTACTAGTATTACTATTACTATTATTTATTTAATATTGTATAATACATTGGAAAGAGTTAATTAAATTAAATTTAGGAGCCCAAAGAAATACCCAAGAAGATAAGGAGGCTAAAAACCCAAATATTGTCTTCTCAATCAGTTAGCCCAAACCTAAGTCAGCCCAAATCTGTCCAACAAGCAGTCCGAAATCCTCCACTTTAGCCCAACTAGAGAACACTCTAGAACCTCATCAAAACTACGCCGTTTTAACTAATATTCCAGAATTTAAGCTCTTAATCCAACGGTTGAAATTCATTCTTTCATTCTCAAGAACCTAGACACAATTAGCATTTTAATTTCTTCCATTCTCTCTCCAATAAACACGCTTCTTCTCCTCCCTTTCCTTTTTTTCACAAACTCCATTGTTGCTCAGCCATAGCAGACCTGCCATTACCATTTTTGAATAAGAAGATCTGCACCTCATTTAATTTTCTTGAACATTAACGTTCAAATTTCAAACGTTCAAGAGCTTTTCACTCAATTTCGAAATCCCGCCCAAACCAAGAACCCTAGGTTTCGCTTATAAATAGCGGTATTGGAGAGTATTTAGGCCAAGGTTCAGCCGCTGCTTTCTCCTTTACCCCAAAAACTGATGGTTCAGCCGCCCTTTAGCCCCCTAAACTGAGCCGCTATCTTCACCCTTCAAAACTAGCGGAGAGTCGCTGCTCTTACCTTCTATAAATTATTTTTTGCTTATTAATTATTATTCATCTCAAGAAAGTTTCATTCTTTTGACTCCCTTGCTGTTTCTATTGGGTATTTACCCTTGCACAAAATCTATTATCTTTATTTATTTTAGTCGAATCAGTCTTTGTCCGAGAGGAACGATCGGGCTTGAAATCGGAGTTCGAAAGTACATCTAAGATCCGCGCCTCGGTTTGCTGCCCGTAAAAAGGTCAGTGACTTTAAATATTTGTCCTCGTGTTCTCTTTCTTATTTTTCAGATTCGAAGTTAAAGTTTGTTATGACTTGAAAATATTGTATTTCAGTTCTGTTTTCGATGAAAGAAGCGTTAATGTAGAATTCATCTATGTATATAAATCATATCCATAAGGAAGTGTGTATTCTAACTGTGAAAGAATGTAGATTTTTTATGATTAATGTATTAGTTGCTAAATTATGGCTCTTGCTTTGAATATCATGCTCTTATGATCTGTTGTTTCTTTGATTAAAGACATGAAATTAGAGCTTAGCCTCTTTAATCAAGTGCTATGCCTGAGGTACTAGGTTGCAGGTTTTTGATACTATTAGAAAGTTATGATCTCTGTATTTTTCAAAAGACATAATTTTTTTTTAAGGTTTATTTCTTCTTTATTAGTGACATAAGAAAAAATAAACAGGTTAATAGCTACTGCCTATACATTTTTGTGAACCCAAATGACATTGTATTTAGTTCGGACTTTTGAAAGGTTATTCCCTTAGCACGACTCATATCTAGAAATCTCGGCTTGAGGGGTATTTATTAGATGTCAATCCTATAGGATTTGCACGTTTTGCCTAAAGCTGATCTAGTAGGATACATATAAAGTTCTCATTTCTGTTTAGAAGGTTACATACTTACGTTATGGTATTACCATTTTCATATGAAGAGGTCATGATTTAGGGCTCCCTTTTTTGTGATCTTATATTCTGACCATATAAAATTTGAACAAGAATGATATTTGTTCTGTTGGCTTTAGTAGAAACTATTCTTTAGGACTTTCCTTGTTGAATATATGTATTCTTGCCAAGATATTAAGTTTAAATCTAGATATCATGTATTAGTCACTTGCAAATATATTTTATAGTTTCATTGTCTTACTCTCGCCTAGAAAGCATTTCCTTAGGATATTTTAATTAACTTGTTATCATTTAACGTAAGAGTGTAAATGAAAGATTAAAAATTCAATTTGATTAGAAGATAAGTTTGTGCTTTAAGAGCTCTCAAAATCTGTTAGCATAAGCTTGACTACAGAACTATTTGCCCATTGCAAGTCCATGGTTCGATTTACACTTGCTGCATTTTGATTCCAAGTTTATTTTGGATTTTTCTTCTAATTCTTTATCTTTATTTTTTTTTTTTACATGTACACTCTGGAGCAAATGGAGTCTTAACTCGAGACTCTCGCAGTGGAGTCTCATAGAGACTTAACGCTATCACCACCACATGGAGTCATTGCATGCCATCTTCCTTAGAGCACCGGATAGCAAGAAAAACAAGCGAAACGCTTGGGGACGCCTATGGCGTCTTTCATCTCTTTTCTTTATTCATTCATGTTATTTGACCTTTGCTTGGGATTTGAGTTATCTCCAATTTTTGAGATTATGTGTTAAAATTCATGTTAGCGTAGTATGTTTAATTATGTAGAATCTTTACTTTTATTATCTATTTCGTGCTATCTTATTCACATAAATGTAGCTTGTAATATAAGAACTTAGAATCAGTTTTTAAAGTGACGTTCAAAACCTTTTCATCAAATTATTTTCTAGTGGCCTTGTGCTAAACTTCATAAACACAAGATTTTTATGTCATGTGGAATAATTTCTAAAAGTACATTTTCGTAAGTCAAGGTACGGTGGGGTTTAAATGTTTTCCTAAAAGTTAAGTCCAAACTCTTTATTGTTTGAGTTTCAAATGCATGAAACTAATTTTTCTTTCTAATGTATATAATATAATTATGAAAAGACTCATTTTCTTCATCATAACGTTACTACACAGGTATATTCTTTTAATTCAATTGACAAACCTTTTTTTAATACACATATATGTTACTACTTAATTTTTTTTAAAACTCAATTAACCTAAGTTTGGCCAGTTAACTGTTATTAATAGATCATATAGGGTGCCTTAATAACCTTCCCTATAGGATTAATTAGAACCCTTACTCATAATCTTAAGGTTAAGTAGACCATAAAACAGAGTGAACTTTAAGCACTACTTAGCTAAAATTGGTGTCCTAATTCACCATTAAAATAATTAGGTGGCGACTCTCTTTATTAATTCAATCTTCAGAATTACCAATATGTTATACTCTAGTTTGACTCGTGTTATAATGGGGTATAACACTCCCTATTCCCCTAAACCCCTTATGTGTGCTTATTTGTAGCTATTTCACTCCCATTTTTCCCTTTTAGCATTCTATTATGTACTTGCACACTTTCTTAGTCTTTAAGTTCCGCCCCTCTCTTGTGAGCCTTGCCTTGGGACCTTTTGAGCTCCCTATAAAGTTGGACACTCGAGGGCTGGCTCTTCCACACTACACTTTTCCATGATATAATAGTACATTTGGGTGTGAGCATTGCTAGGAGCCCTTTGAGTCTCTCAGGGAACTTTGACACACTCAAATGGGAGAAAGGCTTTGGTTCATGATCTCTTGGAGTTGGTTTACCTCATATTTCAGACATGAAGTCTAAATCAGGCTCTCCTTGGTTGTACTTTATTTAAATTTTTTCTGATGTATTTTTACTTTATTCCGGAATGTAATAATTTGTAATAAACTCTTGGGAATAGTTAGTGAAAAGGGGCAGGTAACTGTGTATGCAAAAGGGGTAGATACCATGTCTATAGATATTTTGAATTCTACGTATGCATATAGAAATCATGCTTATAGGTATCTGCATACATCTAGGAATCATGCCCACATGTATTTGGAAATCTGCATATGCAAATGCGTATAGAAATCATGCCTATAAGTTTCTGAATTTTGTATGTCCATTTTCATATAGAAGTCATGATCATAGGACTACTATTTTCATATAGAAATCATGATCATAGGACTACTATATTCATATAGAAATCATGCCTACATGATTGTCCAAATCTACACATTCAATTGCACCTATATATCATGTTCATAGGTCTTAAACAAATTTATGTACCTAGTTATCATGTCCATAGGTCTTAAACAAATTCAACACCTAGATATCATGCTCATAGGTCTTAAACAAAATTCTACATCTAGATATCATGTTCATAGGTTTAAAAATGAGTCTTCTACATTTTATACCATGTCTGTAAAGGCTTAAAACCAACAACGCCTAGAAACAATGCCTATAAGATCTCCTAATCGAATATGAATCGCTTCATTCACGTATAGAGCTAAAATCAGTAATAACAGGTACTACCAGTTGCAGAACTTGTAAGTCATGCTAATTACGTGTTTCTTTGTTTAAAGGAAGTATATCTGAGCCTTTGCTTGTTAGGTGCTTTCCCCAACTTGCAATACGTGTTTTGTATGTCGCCTTAGAATTTTTGCCTTTGAAACTACAAATAAGCCTAATATCCCTCCCCTTTAGTATTAGTAGTCCTAAATGCCTCCAGGACTGATAGGATTGTGACGGGAAATAGCATGCAATAAGTAAACGAGACTATTCTGCGCTTTAATAACTTAACAGGGTGGGAAGGGTAGATATGGATATAATGACCACGCGATAATGCCACGTGTAGCCCCTCATTGAGGAGTGATTACCAGGCATTGTATGGGGTGATCCATATTGTTAATAAACCTAGGATCCTCTTTCCCTTATTTCTTGTTTCTTTTAAAATTTCAAACTCTTTCTTTTAAGGAAAAATCAGCTTTCTGTAAGTTCTTTCCAACTTTGTTTATTTGTGAACTATAATGTGAAAATCCCTTCTTATTTGGAGCTTTATTTTCCTACATTTTATTTACACCTAAATTCACAATAATAGTCTGGCCGGGAACCACACTAGTGGATTCTGAGGGCTGCCTAACACCTTTCCCTTAGAATAATTTCAAGCCCTTACCCAATCTCTGGTTACTCAAATTAAAACACTATTGGTGTCCTAATACACCCTAATCATTAGGTGGTGATTCGTCAAATAAAAACCAATTCCCAAAAGGAATGAGTTGTCCTCCCAAATATCATAAATTTGATTTCGTAAGAAAAGGGGGCGCGACACCTAGCCTCACCGGGCTCGAACCAACCAACTGGAGATCTACACCGCCTCCCGTACAGAGCCTCATATGGAGCCATATGAATACTCAACCGATAGCTGTTGTTATAAGCAAACTTTGTAAGCGGCAATAACTGATTCCATGACCCTCCAAAATCAATAACACAAATATGTAACATATCCTCTAATATCTGAATAGTGAGCTCGGACTGCCCATCCATCTGAGGGTGAAAAGTTGTGCTCAACTCCACCTGAGTACCTAACTCCCGCTGAGCAGACTTCCAAAACTAGGAAGTAAACTGAGTGCCCTGATCTAAAATGATGGAAACTGGGACACCATGCAACCGAACAATCTCCCGGATGTATATCTCTACTAAGCACTCGAAAAAATAAGTAGTGCAAATAGGAATGAAATGCGCGGACTTGGTTAGCCAATCCAAAATTACCCAAATAGAATCGAACTTCTTTAAAGTCCGTGGAAGTCCAACAACAAAGTCCATAATGATCCTCTCCCACTTCCACTCTAGAATATCCATCTGCTGGAGCAAGCCACCCGGTCTCTAATGCTCATATTTCACCTGCTGGCAATTGAGACACCGAGCTACAAATCCAACAATGTCTTTCTTCATTCTCCTCCACCAATAATGCTGCCTCAAATCCTAATACATCTTCGCGGCACCCGGATGAATGGAATACCGCGAGCTATGGGCCTCCTCCATAATCAACTCCCGAAGCCCATCTACATTGGGCACACAAATTTGGCCCTGAATCTTTAACACCCCATCATCACCAATGGTCACATCTCTGGCATCATCATGTTGAACTCTGTCCCTAAGGACAAACAATTACGGATCATCATATTGGCGCTCTCTGATGCGATCATATAAAGAAGACCGAGAAACTACACAATCCAATACCCGACTAGGCTCCGAAATATCCAACCTCACGAACCGATTGTCCAAGGCCTGAACATCAACTGCAAGAGGTCTCTCCCCAACTAGATTATATGCCAAACTGCCCATACTTACTGCCTTTCGGCTCAAAGAATCGGCCACCACATTGGCCTTTCCCGGATGATACATTATAGTGATATCATAATCCTTAAGCAACTCCAACCATCTCTGCTGCCTCAAATTAAGATCCTTTTGCTTGAACAAATGTTGAAGACTGCGATGATCAGTGAATACCTCACAAGACACGCCATACAAGTAATGCCTCCAAATCTTCAATGCGTGAACTATGGCAGCCAACTACAAATCATGAATGAGGTAGTTCTTCTCATGGGGCTTCAATTAACGAGAAGCATAACCAATAACTCTACCTTCCTGCATCAACACACAACCAATCCCTACTCTGGAAGCATCACAATACAAGGTATATGAACCTGAAGCTGATTGATAAACCAACACTGGAGTTGTGGTTAAAGTTGTCTTGAGCTTTTAAAAGCTCTCCTCACACTCGTCCGACCATACAAATGAAGCACCCTTCTAAGTCATCTTGGTCAAGGCGATGCGATAGATGAGAATCCCTGAACAAACCGACGATAATAGCCTGCCAAACCAAGAAAACTGCGAATCTCTATGGCTGAGGATGGTCTGGGCCAACTCTGTACCGCCTCTATCTTCTTTGGATCAATCTGAATACCCTCACTGAATAACACGTGTCCCAAGAATTCCACTGAACTGAGCCAAAACTCACACTTGGAGAACTTTGCATAAAGTTTCTCCTCCCTTAATCTCTGCAATACAACCCTCAAATGCTCCGCGTGCTCCTCTGGACTACGCAAATATACCAGAATATCATCAATGTAAACTATGACAAACGAATCAAGATAAGGACGGAACACGCTGCTCATCAAATACATGAACGCTGCTGGGGCATAGGTCAGCCCAAAAGACATAACCAGGAACTTATAGTGACCATATCTGGTCCTGAAGGTCGTCTTAAGAATATCTGAATCCCTGATCTTCAATTGGTGATAACCTGAAAGGAGATCAATCTTGGAGAACACCCTCGCTCCTTGAAGCTGGTCGAATAAATCATCAATGCGAGGCAAAGTATACTTGTTCTTAATTGTTACCTTTTTCAATTACCTATAATCAATACACATTCTCATTGTGCCATCCATCTTCTTCACAAACAGAACCGACACACCCCTGATGTAACTATAGAGTTTAGTACTGACCTAAGAATATAAAAGGAAAAATATAGGGAGGAGCTCCAGGATGCGAATGCCAACAGGTACCTAAAGACTCCTTAAGATCTACCAGAAGCTGGAATGAATCAGCACTCGGGAGCTGGACCAGATGCACTGAAATCTGCACACATGGTGCAGGGAGTAAAGTGAGTACTCTAACTCAGTGTGTAACGAATGTAAATAATGACTGAAAGTAAGAAAACCATAAGGCACAAGGTATTCTATAAAGAAGCAGTGAAACCAGGTAAAAATAGTAAACCAGTGAAAATCAAGTAAAATCCTTTTCTCAACAAATAAACATGTAAATTGGCAAACATTTAAGGTAAAGTAAGCAAATAGAAGTTCGTCCCTCAGGCACAATATTAACAAATTCGCCCCTCGGGCAACATCTCAGAACCATACCAGCCCCTCGGGCTCAATGTCATATCACAATGGGTGCCCACGCTCACTGGGGGTGTGCAGACTCTTGGAGGGGCCCCTTACGGCCCAAGTGCAATAACAAGCCATCTCGTGGCATCAAATCTAGGCCCTCGACCTTATATAAATCAAGCCACCTCATGGCGTATCAATGTTAGTATTTCCTCACAACATAGGCTCTCGGCCTTACTCAGTCAAAAATCCTCACAAGCCCCTCGGGCAATAGTAAAATAGTGTTTCTCAGTCCAAACATCATTTAAAAATATCATTTAAGTCTCAAAACTGAGTAACAATGGTTGAGCAGTAAAACAATGGAAATTAACATGACTGATTTCAAATAGTAAGTCAAAACAGTGAGGAAATATAAAATAAAAGCCCTGAAGGGTTCAAATAGTTGGCACGAAGCCCAAATATGGCATTCAGCCCAATAAATGATGATAGCAAATAGTTTTTAATAAAATATGTGGTAAAATCATCATTCAGGATGGACCAAGTCACAATCCCCAATAGTGCATGACCCCATGATCTTCATCAAGCGTGTGCCTCACCTCAATATAGCACTACGATGTGCAATCCAGGGTTTCAAACCCTCAAAACATCATTTACAATCATTACTCACCTCGAACCGGCTAAATCTCTAGCTAACGACATCTTTTCCCCTTAAATCAGCCTCCACACGTGTCGAATCTATCCAAAATTAGAGTGCAGACATCAAAATATACCAAGGGAACAAAGCCCAAGTGAAAACAATCAATAAAGGGCATAAATCCCAAAATTACTAAAACCCGACCCCAGGACCAGGCTTGAAATTTAGAAATTTTTACACCAACGGATTCCTTATCTCCCCACGAGTTCATACATATCAAAAGTTCTCAAATCCAACCCCAAATGATCCTTCAAATCCCCAATCAAAAATATAAATTCCCAAGCCCTAGTTCTTCAATTTTTAGCTTAAGTTCCATGATTTTCTATGTGGAATTCTCATAATAATTGAGTTTTTAGTCCATGAAGTTTACCTCAAAGTGATACCCTTTTGAATCCCTCTTCAATCTCCTTCAAAAATCTCAAAAAACAACCAACTATAGAGGAAATAAGCCTCGAAATCGCAGACAAAATGAGTTAAAAACATTCTGCCCAGGCCTTAATTTTCTTCTTCACGAACGCTGTCAAAGCCTCGCGTTCGCGAAGCACAAACTTACTTTGACCAAATTTCCTTTTATGCGAATGCGATATGACCCACGCGAATGCAATGAGTTACACAGACAAACCTTCGTGAACGCGATCCCTTAGTCGCGAACGCGATGGGTTAAATTCCCACTGAAGCTCAACCTCTCAATTCCTCTACGTGATCGCGAATCCCTTCTTGCGAACGCGATGCATCACTTCCCAGCCCTCCGCGAACTTGAAGCCATTCTCACGAACGCGAAAGCCAAAACCCCTGGGACCTCAACCAATGGTACAAACATATCCTAATATCTTATTCAAACTTGTTCCAATCATCAAAACACTTCAAACAACATCAATTCAACTAAAAAACAACGGATTCAAGCCTAAGTTTCTAAAAATCTTCTGAATTCTTCTTTTGATCTAAAACCCAACCGAACCACGTCCGAATGACCTAAAATTTTGCACACATATCCCAAATGACATAAAGGAACTACTGCAACTCTCGTAATTCCATTCTGATCCCTATATAAAAATCTCTCGTACCAACCGGAAATCGCCAAAATCTCAACTTCGCCAATTTAAGCCTAAAACTACTCCAAACCTCCAAAACTCATTTCGGTCACACTCCTAAGTCATAAATCACCTCCTGAAGCTAACCAAACCATCAGAACTCACATTTGAGCCCTTTAACACATAAGTCAATATACCAGTTGACTTTTCTAACTTAAACTTCTTTAAAAGAGACTAAGTGTCTCAAACCTTATCAAAATCATTTCGGATTTGATCTGACCAACCCAATACCATAAAACACAGATAAAAAGCATAAAGAAGTAGAAATAGGGGAAATAGAGCAGTAACTCATAAGACGACTGGCCGGGTTCTGCATGTTTTACTTCCACACTTAGATATCATGCCTATAGGATCTGTTTAATAAAGTTCTGTATGTTTACTTCCACACTTTGGAATCCTACCCATAAGGTCTAATGGCTATAATCAGACATCATATTTACAAGGTTAAAATCAGCTTCAAAATTAGATGTCATGCCCATAAGGTTAATATCAATATTTTATTGAAATCATGCATATAGGAATTTCGTTGTGATCAAAAAAATCATGCATATTCCACTTCATTAGATACCATGCCTATAGGACCAAATTAGCCTTTAATACTAGATACCATGTCTGTAGGGATTAAAATCAACAACAACAGAGATTATGTCTATAAGATCTGAAACCAATTTAGTTAAAACCAGTTTGACTCGTACTATTTTGAATCAGTTCAAATAGCTTATTCATTTTATTAATGCGGTTTAGAAAGCATGCCTATAGGATCCAAATTGTTCGTTTAAAACTGTTACTATTTTGCCATCTTAAATCAGCAATAGATATCATGCTTATAGGGTATCATCAATACATACTTAGACAAGCCTTAGGTAATAATGATACAACTAAATCCGCCTTTGTTTAATTAGCAACTACCACAACCAACAGCCAGGCCTGATTCGAACTCCTTATCTGAGTTACGTAATAAATTGTTTTGCTTCAACAACTAAAACTCCCCTGTCTTAGTTCTTTAAATCCTGACCCTAAATGTGTTTTTAGTCCTGTTATCTATGTGTTTTACTTGAGGAAATATATATGAGCCTCTTATTTGTTTACATGTTCCCCCTAATATGCAGTCCTATGTGTTTTGAATGTCGCTTTAGTTTTTTTACCTTTCAAAACCCAAGAGTCGGCCTAATGTTCTCCCACTTATAGGAATACTAGTCCTTAATTCCTCCGGGACTGATAGGAATGGGACGGGTAATAGCATGAAATAGAGGTCGAGACCAATTTCTTTAATACCTTAACGGGGTGGGAAGGGTAGATATGGATATGATGACCGGTGCGCTAATACCACATGTAGCCCCTCTCTGATGAGTGATTACCGGGTATTGCATTGATGTGATCCATATTACAAATAAACCTAGGACTCCCCTTATATTCGTTAGCATATTTAGTTATAACTCTTTCAAAACATTATTTTATTTTATCATCTCCAAACACTTGTGTATTTAAAATCCCCTCTTATTTGAGCCTTGTTTGTTTACTTTTTAATTGCACAAGTTCACAAAGAACTATCTGGCCGGGAACCACACTAGTGGATCCTGAGGGGTGCCTAAGACCTTCCCCTTGGAATAAATTCAAGCTCTTACCCTATCTCTAGTTATCAAACATAGTTGTAGTTGAACCCCATAGGTGCCCTAACGCACCTTAAAATCGTTAGATGGTGACTCTTCAAATTTGCAAAACCCATTTTTCGAAAGAGTTGTCCCAACTGAATGTCATAAACCCGATTTGCGCGGAGGAAAAAGGGGGCGGCGACAGCATGCGATGCGACACTGCTGGGGATTTTTAGGCTTTTACCATTTCAGATTATTCTTGTGAATTTATACCTCTCCCTATGTGCAATTATCTGTTTAATTCCTTTAAGAATTTAATTTCTTCTTTGGAAGCTAAACTGACATATGTTTCTTGTTTTCATTTCTTTGTTGCTTTAAATTATGAAATTGTTGTATCTATCGCTTTCTTAATGTGAAAATACATGCCAATATGCTTTTAATTATTGCATAATCCTGCTCAACATCATAATCCACTCGTGCCAAAATAAATACTATAGCAACACTTATAATGAGTGGTTGCGCTCTTCCCATATCATTACCCCCTAAATTCGGAAAGGCATATTTGCGGTAAAACTAGTCGATCGGCCGTGTAATCGACAGTTACAAGCCTTCCCCCTTGCACGGTTGAAAGATCTCCACATTGCACGGTAGAAAGATCGCTACATTGCACGACTGAAAGCTCCCCACATGCTACTGCATCCTTCATGGGCTAAAATATCGTCAACCCATCCAAAGGCGTCATCATTCGGAGGCACCATCTTCATAGCCCTAGAACACCATGTCATGGCCCGAGGATTTCTCTCAATCTTTTGCATATCATTATTCAAAGGCGCCATGGTTCGTCACCATCCTTATAGCCCGAGAACATCATTTCATGGCTTGCAAATCCTTTATTATACGCTTCATGGACCATTACATCATGGTCTAAAGACGTCATCCTAGCCGTTCAAAGACATCATTCATGGTCCAACAAAAATTTGCATCATGTCTAAATTTACGCACAATGTATGCTTGTATTACTTATTTGTAGGTAAACCGGCAAGCAACAACCGTCCTGGCAGGAGCATTTCCGCTCTAGTGCCCACAACCACATCAAGCCTAACCATTCCCGTAAGCCGTTCACTCATCTAGCCTGAGATATTGCACCCGTTCTTGGAAAGTACCCGTCGGCATATACCGCCGACGGATCCTGAACTACATACGACCTGATTTCTGTAAAACCAGGGATATGCAGGCAACTCAGAATTAAGAGCGCGGCCAGAATCTTTCAAACAGTTTCGCTCGGTCAAAATTGACCATCATATTTTTACTCGAAAACGCTTTCATCCTTCCGGGATAAAGAGGGGCAGCTGTTGGTACCCAATTTTTTCCTATATATTTTCAATATGAAAAATAACTTTAAAATAACATATATGCATATGTAATAATCTCTAAGTGTTTTATTATTTTTTCATAATTTTTAAAGGGTTTTTAATCAATTTATTTCCCTTTTTTTCCATAAAATCTCAATAAATATGTCCAAAATTATTATTTTGATGATTCATTTAATGGATATTCATATTTATGCTAAAATATAGCTAAGGTAATTTTTTCATATTTTTATAAATTTATTTAGTATTTTTTAAGCTAAAGTGTATATAATTGCAATATTAGCCTCTTTTAAGATTTAATTGCGTTTATATCCATTAAAATCAAGTCCTATACTTTTAAAGTGTTAATCATATTTATAAATCATTTTAGTTCTATCAATTTATTTCCAAAAATTAATTTATTATTTTTTATAAATTAAATAGGGAAAATCCCAATTTTATTTCAATTATAACCTAAAATATGACCCCCAATTAAACCCAATTTCCCCGACCAAATCCCAATTAAATCCCAACCCAATTTCAAATTGAACCGACCTAGATCTGGACCTCTACCTACCCTCTTTAATCCAGGCCATTGATCATTCAGATCAACGGCCAGTATTCATCGTTACCTTAATTAATCCCAAACGACCCCAAAACCCTACCATTTGTTTCAATCCACTTCCTTAGAATCCACTTCCTCTCAAACCCTCTCTGAAACTCTCATGAACCCTAGTCGCTGCCACCCTAATATCTACCTAATCTATGGCCTTCCATGGTCATTTGAGACGTGTACCAGCCTTCCATGGCTCCTGGGTGTTTGGTTCTATGGTTTCATGACCTGACCTCGAAGTAGTATGGTCCAGTACTTGCTCGACTGTTTTTCATGGCATTTCTTCGGCCATCCACAACCTTTCTCCGACCATTCATGGCCTTTCAAGGCGGTCCTTGACCTTTTCTAGTTAGATTGTTAACTTTCGAGATCTTTCTTGTTTCTTTTGGGTCTTCTGAAACCCTATTCTCTAAGACCTTTCTTTAAGATCTACCTTATATTTGTGCTTACCTTGAACTTTTAAGTGTTTTCTCAAAGGTTCTTCAACTTTTCTTTCAAAACGACTCTTCGTTTTTCCAATGATTAGGGTTTTTCCTTTAAGTTTTCTCCTCTGTTCTTAATGATGTTTGTTGATTTTGCTATTTGCTCATGATGTTCTTCTATCTATTTCAGCATGTTTTAAAACCCTAGTTCCTTTTGGTTTTATCTGAGTTCTAGAAATTATTTGTTTAAATATGTACTTGTTCTTGACCCTATTTCTCTTGTTTGAGTTATTTGATTTTGAATTTTTACTATCTTTTTAACTCGACTTTTGTTGAAACCCTAACTTCTCAAAAAGTTTCCTCACCTGCTACTTTGAGACCTTTACATGTTTCTAATTTCTTTTACCTGATACTATGTTTTTCTGCACTGTTGATTCTATGTGACTTAACCTACTTCACTATTGTGCCTCGAATGTTTGTTTTGCTATTGAATCCTAGCTTATTTCTGCCACTATTGCATGTTTGCGATTATCCCTTTTGACAACGTGTTGGTCTCGCATGTCTGATGCTTCTATTCACTCTATTTATATACTGAAGTGCAGAATCATGTTTCTTCCTTGAGTGATCTTGTAATTGATTGCAAAAGCTTTTTCTTTTACGAACCCTAATTTCACTCGCCTGTTTGAAATTAATTGATTCATTTTCCCTTTACTGAGATATTTTACCGTGCTGAATCCTTTCCCAAAAATAAGCTTATTTTCGTCCTTAGACTTTATTATTACTACATGGTTTTACTACCCCTTTTTATGGCAATAATCAATTTGTCCCCAAACTAATTTTCTTTCCTTAATTGAATCCTGTTAGTACCCGTTAAGCCATGATTCCTTAATTAAAGAAAATCACTTGGGTTAATTGATTCGGACTTTTGATTGTTTCCATGTTTGTGTTAAGACTTTACTTATTACCTTACTTGCACTCATTTTCAAAAGCTATAAATACCCACACCTCTTCTTTCAAAAAGACGAACTATCTAAGTTCAGAACACACACTTCACTCAAAACTCTCTCTTTTCTCTGTTATTACTTGTGCTAATGCTTTGTCTAGCTGGCTGAAAGTCAAGGCTAGGCTGTGGAAATTTGCTTACTTTTTTCTTTTTGCACTTTGCTGCTTACTGGTATGTCCTATTTAATTTTTTAGCATCAACAACAACATGTTTCTGTAATTGTTTCAACTTCTTCATGCTTGCCTACTTCTGCTTATGTTTCTGCAATCAAATTATATTACTAGCATGTTGAAATGTTTTCCCTTCCCCTTTTTAAGTTAATGCTCTCCTATGTGTATGAATCCCAAACCCCATATCCCCTCTTTGTGTTTTTTTACTCTCTGGCTGGTTTGTCAAACCTGGCCCCTCCTAGGGTCATATGCTTCATGCAATGTACTTCCAAAACCCCTGACCCCTTTGCGTAACTACTAATTCTGTGTAGTTTGAGTTTCACTACAGTTGTTTTCAAAATAACCCATATCACTTACTATTTCTCAGTCCTGGTTTTAAATCAATCTATATGTTCTACACTTTCACTATATTCCTAGAACCTAAGTTCTACCCCTTTTGTGTGAGCCTTTCCTTGGGACCCTTGAGCTCCCTCTGAACTTGGACACACAAGGACTGGCCCTTCCACACTGCACTCATTCTTTATATGGTTATGCAAACTTGGGTGTAAGCATTTCCCGAGGTCCCTTGAGTCCCTTAGGAAACTTTGACACACCCAGATCTGAGAAAGGCTTTGAAACAAGTGACATTTGAGGTGTTTTGTTCCATAACTAAGAGAGCAAGTCAGAATCAGGCTTCGTATGATTGTAACTTCTTATTTTACACTTTTTGATGTAATTCAGTATTTGATCTGTAATAATTTGTAATGAATATTATGGTTGGCTAGTGAAAATGGATGGGTAATTATGCATGTTTTAAGGGTAGATATACTTCCTATAGGACCTGCTTTCAATTTCTGCATGTTTTAATTCTACACTTAGATATCCTGCCTATAGGATCTGTTTCTAATAAGTTCTGCATGTTTTACTTCCACACTTTGGAATCCTGCCCATAGGGTCTAATGGCTATAATCAGACATCATATTTACAAAGTTAAAATCAGCTTCAAAATTAGATGTCATGCTTATAAGGCTAATATCAATATTTTATAGAAATCACGCCTATAGAAATTTCGTTGTGATCAAATAAATCCTATTTTTCCACTTCATTAGATACCATGCCTATAGAACCAAATCAACCTTTAATACTAGATACCATGTCTGTAGGGATTAAAATCAGTATCAATAGAGATTATGTCTATAAGATCTGAAACCAGTTTAGTTAAAAACCAGTTTGGCTCAACTGTTTTGAATCAGTTCAAACAGATTATTCCTTTTATTAATGCGGTTTAGGAAGCATACCTATAGGATTTAAATTTCTCATTTAAAAATGTTATTGTTTTGCCATCTTAAATCAACAACAGATATCATGCTTATAGGGTATCATCAATACACACTTAGGCAAGCCTTAGGTAATAATGATAAAACTGAATCCGCCTTTGTTTAATTATAAACTGCCACAACTAGCAGGCAGGCCTGATTCGAACTCCTTATCTGAGTTATGTAATAAATTGGTATTCTTCAACAACTAAAACTCCCCTGTCTTAGTGCTCTAAATCCTGACCCTAAATGTGTTTTAAGTCATGATATCCATGTGTTTTACTTTAGGAGGTATATATGAGCCTCTTATTTGTTTACATATTTCCCCTACTATGCAGTCCTATATGTTTTGAATATTGCCTTAGTCTTTTTACCTTTCAAAACCCAAGAGTCAGCCTAATATCCCCCCACTTATAGGAATAGTAGTCCTAAATTCCTCTGGGACTGATAGGAATAGGACGGGTAATATCATGCAATAGAGGCCAAGACCAATCCGCGCTTTAAAACCTTAACGGGGTGGGAAGGGTAGATATGGATATGATGACCGGTGCGCTAATACCACGTGTAGCCCCTCTCTGATGAGTGACTACCGGGTATTGCATTGATGTGATCCATATTACAAATAAATCTAGGACTCCCCTTATATTCGTTAGCATTTTTAGTTATAACTCTTTCAAAAATTTGTTTTATTTTATCATCTCCAAACACTTCTGTATTTAAAATCCCCTCTTATTTGATCCTTGTTTTTTTACTTGTTAATTGCACAAATTCACAAAGAACTATCTTGCTGGAAACCACACTAGTGGATCCTGAAGGGTGCCTAACACCTTCCCCTTGGGATAATTTCAAGACCTTACCCTAACTCTGGTTATCAAACATAGTTGTAGTTGAAACCCATAGGTGCCCTAACGTACCTTAAAATCGTTAGGTGGCGGCTCTTCAAATTTACAAAATCCCTTTTTCGAAAGGAAAGAGATGTCCCAACTGAATGTCATAAACTCAGTTTTTGCAGAGGAAAAAGGGGGCACGACACTTATTCTGTTGGGACCCACTGAGGTCATATTGTTGTTGAATTACTTGTTTAAATTATAATTGCATACTCATTCATGTTCATCCATTCCATATCATATATCAGTCTCTATTGCTGTTTATTTACACATCATGTCATCATTTTGGGATAGTTTCATGGCATTGTGATCCTGAGAGACTGGAGAGATTTATCACAGAGTGAGGCTGAGGGCCTGAGTGTGAGTGATATTATGAGATCGGATTGCACATCACAGCATGTTATATTGATTTATGTGTGGATTTGTCTTATTATGGCACTTCGCCTGAAGGAGCCCCTCTGGAGTCTACACACACCCCCAGTGAGCGCGATTGATTTATATTGAGGGATGGATAAATCATTTATATTTTGGATGGATCTTCCCCGGATGCTTGGCCTTATATAGTATTGAGTGACTGACTGTCAGTTGCTATGTATATATTCGGGATGGATCTTCCCTGGGCTGGATTGGCCATATACAGTACTAAGTGACTGAGCATGTCGAGTGGTTGAGCATGATGAGTGGAAAATGTGAGACAGTGAGATTGAGCACTCTGAGAGTGTGAATACATGAGTTCATCTTTGAGATACATTGCATTAACATGCACATATGGAATACATGCATTGAGATGCATTTTCCTCATATTGTACGGTATCACGTCATTCATGACTTCACACACATATTAACTTATAGGCATAGAGATTTATTTTTCTCATGCCATTTGAAAATGAAATATTTGCCTGTTGAAAGCTTTTTGGAAAAAAATTATAGTTTTCAAACTTACTTATATTTTTGGCGATTTCGATAAAACACTTAAAATTTCACTGATATACTTGAAAAACAAGCATATTTTCTGGAACTGTGAATGAGCTGAGCATTTATCTCTCAGTTACTTCTTCTATTACTTTCATTATGTTGTTATGAACTATTGTTGGCTATTAGTGTTGGACTCCGACCTTTATTCCAACTCGTCACTACTTTCTACCTAAGGTTATATTTGTTACTTATTGATTACATGGGGTCGGTTGTACTTGTCACACCTCCTTTTTTCACTTACATCCCTGGGAAGGGTATAATAAGGGAGTTTTTCCAATTAAAGGACAATCGAAACGAGATTTATTATTTAAAGATTCAGAGTCGCCACTTGGGAGATTTATGGTGTCCCAACTCACCAGTTTCAAATCCCGAATCGAGGAAAAGGTTGACTTTGTATTACAGTCCGCGAACCAAAAATCCGGGTAAGTAATTCTATTAACCCGAGAGAAGGTGTTAGGCATTCTCGAGTTCCGTGGTTCTAGCACGGTCGCTCAACTGTTGTAATTGACCTATTATTTGATTTTAAAACATTTTGAACCTATGTGCAATTTTAACTTTTGCCCGCTTGTATTTAATTAATTAAAGGAGGATTGCAATGCTATTTAAAATATGTTTCGAACCACATCACATAAATGCACTCGTAGCCCATAACACATTTTATCTAACGTTTAGATTTGGATTTGGGTCACATAAATGTGAACCCAAGTTTAGGAAAGTAGATTATTAAATAACGCGCCTAAAAGCAACTGCACGTTGTTAACTTTGCTAGGGCCATGGAAATTTGCTAAATGGTAAGGACAAAAGTATTAATTAAACTAAGGCCATGCATTTGAGATTTTGTTTGGCATGGGATGCCTCAATTCCAATTTTAAAGGGAATTCAAACTAAATCACGGAGGGCCATAAACTATTTGTATTACCTAATATGGCACACCTCCAATCTACTTTTAAAAGAACCCAATTAATCAACTAAGGGAAACTGGCAGAGCTTCTACTTGTTTAAGCTAAGGATTCTACATTACTGGATTACTAAAACACATTGCATTAGAAAGTTAAAAGCCCAAAAGGAAATTATTTCAAACACTAAAGAACGAAACCCCTTTAAAAAGCGTCTTCAAGTGTTGGTCTTAAACCAAGCCCAATTTTTTGATAAGAAAAGCACCCAAAGGTCCGTATCCAACATACCTTGCAGCTGGGCCTGCGTGAGGCCCAGTTTTTCATGTCCCAAATATTCAGAACACCCAAATAATGTCACTTACTGATGATACCAAGAAATGAGATCAATTTATTAAATTAAAACTCTAATTTTAAACGTCAAACACCAAGTAATCATTAATTGATCATGTTTTCAAATTATACACATATTTGGGCTGATTTGGCTGCTGAAACGAACCAGTGGTCAATGAGTGAGTCACTGAGCTCGAAGGATAAGACCAAAAGGCCAATGCTGGCCACTTTTAATATCTATGTTTGGATTTGAATACAACTCGACTTGCACATTCCTCATGGAAACTCAAACCAAATCTTTTCAACACTAACACCATTCAATCCACAAAAGACAACATGCTGATTATTTGGATTAAAAAACCAACCTAAACTTATTCTTTAAGAAATATGAGTACCAGAATCAAAAATGGAAATGACATGTAAATAATCTAGACTATTATTTGTTACATATTCTAACTCACCCTATAGCCCTTTATACTCAAACAAAGTTCATCTTTAGCATTTGAAACAAGCTGACAACGACTTCGATAAAATTTCAGAGCAAAGAGATCTGATAACTAAAATTGAGTGCAGACAAAAGCTTCAATTAAAATTCAGAATAAAGAGAATACAAAATATATCCAAACTTGATTGGACCTAATGTTAATCAAGCTTTCATAATAGTTCAGAATCATGCTAAAGTTCAGTTATACAATACCAAAGTCTAACTACTAATTCAAATGGACAAAGTGCTACTCAAGTTTTATAGTAGCACTATGCCAAATACACTGAAAGCACTCATTTACTTGAACCATAATTCAATCAATCGAGACAACAAACAGATTTCAAATGAAAATAAAAGCAATGCTATTAAAAGTAGAATATTGCCATGCTTCAAATTCAGTTTTTTCCATTTTCCATCTTCAAGTTGAACCTTACAGTAGGTAGAATTCAGAAAATGTACCTGAGAATTGGAAGGAAAAGAAGTGAGGAGGCAATAAGCAGCAACATCAGATCAACACCAGATTTCAATGGAACAGTAAACCAAAATCAAACAACTTCAAACCAAGCTCTTAAATCCCAAAATCAAATCATTTTTAACCCCAAAAAGAGAATTTGTGATATTTCAGAAGTTTTCAAGGAATTCTCACTACTGAAAGGATCAGAAATTTCCAGTTCTTTTCAAATTTTGAACAAAATTTTATAAAGGAATGCAGGGAAATCAGTATGCTTCCACAGTTTTTCAGCCTTTTTAGTTTTGCAGAATTTTTACTCTTTTAATTCTCTATATTCTCCGGTTCTATTTTCTAAATTTCAGTCTTTTTCACCTCTAAACTCTCTGTATTTTTTTCATTTTTTTTCAGAATATCTCTTCTTCTTTCTCTCTCAAACTATCAGTGTTTCTCTCTCAATTCTTTCTATATATCATCTCTCAAGCTTTCTATCAATGTAGTTCATATTTCCTGAGTCTTTATTCTTTTTAATCTCTCTCTAGTCTCCCCAGAATCTCTGATTTCCAGCCTTTTAAATAGGCATTCCATGAGTGTGTTTACCACTAACAATTTATCTTTTCAGTTTTTTAATTGCCCGCTAACCTAATGCTGTTATCTGAATTCAGTAGTGCAATTTCTACCCTACCACTATTGAGAAGCTTCCTAAATTAAGTGAGATTCATGCAATCTAAATAATTCCAAAGCTACCCCGTACAACCCCTGTTAATACCTGGGTCAAACTGACCCAATGGCTTAACCCCAATTGAACGGGTGTCCCTTTGCACAATGGCCAGAAACAATACTAAAAACCAAACAATACTGACCCAACTAAACTCTATAAGCATTTGGAAAAACAGCGTGACACAAATATTGAAACAATTTCCATAATCAAACAGAAAATCTAAAATAGAGTACTGATTGATTAACACCAACATTCAGGGAATTAACTAAATTATCAAGCGACCTAATTAAATTAAACTATGTGGTTAACCGAATAACAAACCAAAAACTTAGCCATGCTTAATAAACTTATAAAAATCAGAAAAACATATTTGAAAAATAACAAAGAATAGAACCACATAAATTATCCTTCAAACAGAAATTTTGGTCACACTTCATTTTAATTGACCAGAGAAAAGAAAAACAGAAGGATAGATGAGGAAGAACAAAAGTTAAAGTGATACCAAGCATGAACAAGACTAGCAAGAAAAACTCACCGACCAAAAGCTCGCATACGGGACTCGACCCTCTGATTTCATCTCCAAATAACGTCAGTCGCTTGTTCTTGACAAAGAACAAGTGAACAATGTTAATTTGACACCAAATCGACTCTGAACATTAAGAAATCGCCGGAGGAAAATCCTTGCATGAATAAATCCAACTTGGCTTCTAGGGCTCGAACCCTAGATTTGAAATTCGAGCATTTGTGGTGAGATTCGGGGGAAGCTGGTAAGAGATTTGGGAAGAGGAAGGTAAGGGGGTTCTAGGGTGTTAAAATGAAGGTGAACGAAGCCGGCACCGCAGGCTCAGGGTGGTGGAAAATTAGGGCGGCGGCGCTAGGGTTTGGTGTTTGAGGGAGATGGGAGTGAAGTGAGGGGGATCTAAAGGGGTTTTTGGGTATATTATCATGGAGGATTAATTGGACCAGTTGGATGATTGAAATCCAACGGCTGTAATTAATTCTAGCACAAAACGCTGTCATTTTGATTAAGTTGGGCGGACCGGGTATCTGTCACACCCCAAACTCGAGGGACATGACCGGCGCTCGACCGGGTATCCCCAGTCAAGCGGACCTGGGTGCCTTT
>MU671556.1:0-21277 GCA_026770625.1 Nicotiana glauca | reverse complement strand
GGGGGGGGGGGATGGGACTATTATATATATTAATTTATTTATTGAAAATTTTTAAATCAATATTAGTCATTTTTAGCTTCATATTGTCACTTAATAATTTTTTATGAGCTATAAAACCAACCTCTCCACTCTCACATGTTTAAAAATTCAAAAGATTTAATCTTTTTTGACAAATCTTTGGAGAATTGTAATAATCTATTTTTGTATCACTTGTTTGTTTCGAGTGTTACGTGAGACAACAACAATACTTTTCATAATATATATCTTCAAAGAAGCCCTCAGAAATTACAATAAGATATCTAAGGACTTTTATAGGTTATGTTTTTTTTTTTCGTAATGAGCTAGTGAAATGAAATCAACATATATCATTTTCAAGAAAATATATTTTTTATTTTTTAACCTAAATATATTATTTAATAATATTTATGTAATTTATAAAAATTATATACTCATTAATATCGGGTACATGCACAATAATTGTACCCTAAGATTAGTCAGCCAATTAACCATGGATATCTATACAATAATAATATATAAATTTATATACAATAAATAATAATGTAGAGATTATTATGAGTTAAAAAATCGTACCGTAAATGTTAGGTAGGTATGCATATCAGAAAGGCATTTTTATCTTTAAATATCCCTATTTACCTACAATTACTACTCATATTTATTCTACATTTTTTCCGTAAATAATACATAAAATTCTTGTAAAAATTATGCAAATATTAAGCTTAACGCCGCCAACCAAAACACTTCATTAGATATACAAAAATTATTTTTTTATGCTGCCAACTAAAAGTAGCAGTAATATGTGCGGATATTGTTTTCCTTATGCAACCAAAATAACATTGTTAAGGGATAATAAATGGTGAAATTGGATTTCAATTAACTTGAAAATTTGAAATTGAGTTGTAATTTTTATTCTTATGTAGCCAGATTATTTACATATTCCCCCACCTTCAACGGGTTGGGTAGTCCATAGCTCCATATAACCGACCCTCCGAAGGCGCTGTACGGATCTTTCAACTTTCATATAATCGTATCTCGCTCTCAACATATAGTAAAAACCCCACTCCACAACAGCGGTGAGCATTAGCCTCTTTTACTAGGGCTCGGAATAATATCCTATTCTATCAGGTATTCTTCAAATACTTCTATAAATTAAAATCCCTAAATTTTAACCTATCGTGTTTATCTGTTTTTTTATATTGATTTTGAACTTGCATGAATATTCAAACTGATTATCAAGTGAGGATTCGTAAAATTGGTGGCCTAAAGCCAAATTTTAATAAAAGGCCTTATACTTTTTTTTAGTACGTATACACACATATATGCAAAAAAAAAAATCTTGCGATTTTTTCATACTTGTTTTTTATAGCATATATTCTTAAATGACATAGTCTTTAACTTCACATAGTAATATTATTATTTATATTAAAAAGAAAAATTTAAATAAATGAGATATTAGACATGTATTTGCAATATGTTACATTTGATATTTTTGTAAAAATATATTTACTAATATAAAAATTTAAGTAGTTTAATTCAAAGTTTTAAAAATATTTTTACTATTTAAGAGTAGACATCTTTCTTTCCTTTTTACAATTTTCTTTGTACTTTTTATTTTTTTCTACAAACATTTATTATCTAATCTGAAATAAAATTATGAAATTCATTATTAAAAATTTTAGGGACCTAAATCAAGGTTTTACTAGTCTTCTACTAGAGTCACTTATCCGTCCCTTACATTCTCAATAAAATTTATAGAGTCTCACTTAAAATAAGGCAACTATGACAAGAGCATTAAAGGCAGCGAGTTTGTCATTCAGTTACTAAATGTGAATGAAGCTGGTTGAATAGTATGTTTATAGTGGGCAGTAGTATGTAAATAATTGTTGATTGTCAATGAGGGGCGGCTCAACAAAACTGGTGGCCTAAACCTATATATATTAAAAAGGCCCTGAACGTCTCTTATAAAATTCATATAATATTGAGACATAAAAAATACCTACATGACTTTGATAAATGTTACGACCCGACTGGTCGTTTTGCGTTTTAGAACGCCGTTCCCCTAAATAAAGCCTCCTGTACTTACTTGAACAAATTTACGACTTGAAGATTCAATAGTTTTATTCATGTGGTTTTAGGGGGTGATTCCAAAATTTAGCATTGTTTTGGGAGTTCCGAGGGTTCGAGTAGGTCCGCCTCGTGATTTTATACTTGTCGGTATGTTCGGGTGGTACTTGGGAGCCCCGAGCATAAAGCGAGTGAGGTTCGAGCGAAGTAGGAAAATTGAAGAAGAGCTGAAGTTGCTGCTTCTGTCATAACCGCATCTGTTGTTCTTGGACCGCAGAAGCGGTTCCGCTTAAGCGACCCCCAGACCACAGAAGCGGTCCAACCATTTAGAGCTCAAGCCGAAGAAGCGGCCCAATAACCGCAAAAGCGGTTTNTTCCGTAGATGCGGCTCCATTTTCTCAAGTGCGAGACCGCAGATGCGGTCCCCTAACCGCAGAAGCGGAAATCGCTGGGCAATGGCCTTCATTTAATTCGAACTCAACACCATTTTATCATTTCACACTCCACACTTGGGCGATTTGGGTGCTTCCAAAGAGAGGGTTTCAACATAACATTGTAAGGTAAGTAATTCCCATTCATCCTTAGTTTAAATACATGTACATTAGGTAGATTAAACACTAAAAACTAAGTAAAATCAAGGGTTAAAGCTAGACCTAGGATTTTAATAAAACTAAAATTTAATCATGAAATGTGCTATGTAATGAACTAGAAATGATATATTAATGATCCTTAGGTTGTAGAGAACAGCTTCCTATGAAAAATCCTGGAATCCGAGCACGTGGGCCCGGGGTTGAAATTTAGGAAATTCATGTAAATGGTTAGGGAATTTCTTAAATAGCTAGGAATTGATCTTGTGAGCCTATATTAATTAGTTCTTACTCCGCTTAACTAGTTTGGAATTGTTCGGCTTAGAAGTAAGGGCTTGGGCTTGTTCTTGATATTGGAAGTGCGTTGTGGAGCGAGGTGACTCTCCTTTCTAATATTGTAAGAGGGAATTGTCCCCATAGGATTTATAATCGAATAATTATTGCTAAATGTGGGGGCTACGCACGCGCTAGATGACGAGAGTCCATACGTAGCTACTACTATGATAATTGTCCAGGTAGTTTAGGACCCACATCATGCTTGTTGGTGTAAATCTTTATATTATCTTGCTATTCCGAGCACCTAGGATATGCTAGAGATTTAAAAAAGGGAATAAAAACATACTTGTATAATTGTTGAAGTCTTATTTGGCATTAATGACTATTGATGTACCTTGTGTGTATACTTGATATTTTCTTCTTATTTGTGGATCGGGCCGATCGCTTCGGTATGACTAGATGCATCTATAGGCGCGTCGCCGACCCTCGGCAAGTGCACAGTTTATTTCTATTAGATCGGGTCGTCGCCTCGGCATATTTGCGCATGCTTATATAGCTTTTCTTGAGAATGTTAAATATTGGTATTGCTTTTCATGGCCCGAAATGAGTTGATAATTGTAACTGTAGTAATTGATTAATCGGAATCCTGGTAAGAATATGACTTATATGCCTTATTGTAAGCTGTTGCCTATTAAATATTCTTCATTGTTAAAATTATATTTATAATATCATCTGACCCTAGTGAGTGTCAAGTCGACCTCTCGTCTCTACTTCTTCGAGATTAGACGGGATACTCATTGGGTACATATTATTTATGTACTCATAATACGCTTCTGTACTTAAATGTACAGGATCTGAGGTAGGTGGATCTGGCTATAATTCTGGTGCGCATCCGTGAGCGGACTTAAGACTTCTACAGTGAGATGTTTTCCCTTCATGTCGACCTTCAGCCGAAGAAGTCTTCCCTTTGTATTTATATTTTCTGTCTATTCAGATTTAGACAGTAGGATGGTATGATATTCTTTTGGATGTGTATTCTACTAGTTGCATGTAGCTTGTGACACCAGGTTCTGGCACACACTTGGTAGACGATTATTTTGGGGTTGTGTAATTGAATTTTTCACAGTATTTCGTCCTTCTGGTTAAATTTCAAGTCAAGTGTTTATTCCACTTAATTTTAATTAGAAGCAACATAAGGATTTTAGTAATGTTTCCGCATTGGCTTGCCTGACAAGGGTGTCAGGCGCCCTCATGACCTATTGTGGAATTGGGTCGTGACAACATGGTATCGGAGCACTAGGTTCACGTAGGTCTCACGAGTTATGGGCAAACCTGATAGAGTGTTGTTGATCGGTACAGAGACACCTGTATTTATCTTCGAGAGGCTATAGGGTATTAGGAAAGACTACTCTTTATTCATTTCCTGTTGTGAAGTGCTTAGTGTACTAAATTTCCCTCTTTTATTCTCTCACAGATGGTGAGGACTCGTACCGCTGACATTTCAAACCCGGGAGGAGCTGCCCCCCTATTGTTATAGGCCGAGGTAGAGGCCGTGGGAGGGCACCGACCCGTGGTAGGGGACGAGGGTGACCTAGAGTCGTTCCAGTTGCACCACCAGCAGATCCTGTGGAGGATCCTATTATTGAGGAGCAGGGCGAGGTGCCCGCAGCTGAGCCTACCCCGGCGGATTTCATGACAGCACCGGGATTTCAGGAGGTCATGGGTCGCATGCTACGGTTCATGGACACTATGACTCAGGCTGGTTTATTTCCAGCAGACCCAGCCTCTTCCCAGGCTAGAGGGGGAGCCCAAACCCCAACTGCTCAGGCTCCAAGCCATGCAGCTGCAGTATATCAGACTCCGGGTGCACTACCCGCAGATAGGGCTCAGCCAGTTGCTGCAGTGGCACCCCAACCCAGGCTAGTTGTGAATGGTGATCCACAGAAGTTATTGGACAGATGGACCAGGCTTCACCCTCCAGTCTTCAGGGGTGAGCGTCATAAGGATGCTCAAGATTTCATAGACAGGTGCAGGGACAGACTGCACAACATGAGGATATTGGAGTCTCATGGAATTGACTTCACTACTTTTCAGCTTGAGGGCAGGGCACGTAGATGGTGGCAGCCCTATGTTCTTGGCAGGACAGCGGGTTCTCCTCCCATCGCTTGGGATCAGTTTGTACAGTTGTTCTTGGATAGGTATATCCCGCCCTCTGAGAAGGAGGAGCTGCGGTACCAGTTTGAGCAGCTCGAGCAGGGCCAGATGTCTGTGACTGACTATGAGGCAAGGTTTTTCGAGTTGTCCCGCCATGCACTCATGATACTTCCTACAAATGCGGAGAGGGTGCGGAGGTTTGTCGCTGGATTGCAGCTCGGGATTCGATTTAGTATGGCTCGAGAAGTGGAGATGGGCATAGAGTATCAGCTAGTGGTTGAGATTGCTCGTTGGATTGAGGGTTATCGCCAGAGGGGTAGAGAGCAGATACAGCAGGATAAGAGAGTTAGGTTCTCCGGTGGGTTCAGAGGTGCCCCAGCTAGGGGCAGAGGTCGTTTGGGAGGGGCCAGCCTAGTAGGCCACCAGTTTCAGCACCACCCCTCCAGTGGGTATTCAGGCCCCAGGGTCCTTCTGATTCTTATTTCAGTGCCATACCGGAGAGTTCATGTCGTCCACCGGCTATCCAGGCTTCTTCTAGTGGGTCTACGGGTTATCAGGGTCAGCTATCAGGGCAACATGTCGCCACCCCGTGCTGTTGTTTCAAGTGCGGAGATCCTGGTCACATGAGGAGATACTGCCCCAGACTTCAGGGCAAGGCAATGTAGCAGGGTCAGCAGCCCATGATTTTAGCACCAGCTGCCAAGCCACCTAGAGGTGGAGGGCAGACGGGTAGAGGTCGTCCTAGAGGTGGAGGCCAAACAGGGAGAGGTCAACTAGCTACACCCCAGTCAGGTGGAGGCCAGACAACCGGTGCTCCAGCTAGATTTTATGCTTTTCCGGCCAGGCCAGATGCATTGGCCTCAGATGTCGTTATTACAGGTATTATTTCTATCAGTGGCAGAGATGCTTCGGTATTGTTTGATCCGGGGTATACCTACTCATATGTGTCACCTCTGTTTGCTCATTTCCTGGTTATTTTTCCTTAGCCTTTGGGCACTCCTGTTCATGTATCCACTCTTGTGGGTGATTCTGTGGTTGTGGATCGGATCAACCGGTCCTGTGTGGTCACTTTTTATGGTCTCGAGACTAGAGCTGATCTTCTATTGCTCGATATGATTGATTTTGAGGTCATCCTGGGCATGGATTGGTTATCTCCATATCACGTCGTCCTTGATTACCATACCAAGACTATTTTACTAGTGATTCCAGGGTCGCAGATATTGGAGTGGAAGGGTTCCACAATTGATATGCCTAGCAGGGTTATTTCTTTCCTGAAGGCTCGACACATGGTCGAGAAGGGGTGTTTGTCCTATCTAGCTTATGTTCGAGACGGCACTGCAGAGTCTCCGACGATTGGTTCAGTGCCAGTAGTCCGAGAGTTCGCCAATGTTTTTCCTTCTGATCTTCTTGGCATGCCTTCGGATCGTGATATTGATTTATGTATTGATTTGGCTCCAAGCACTCAGCGTATATCTATTCCACCATACAGTATGGCTCATAAGGAGTTGAATGAGCTGAAGGAGAAATTAGAGGAGTTGTTAGCAAAGGGGTTTGTCAGGCCCAGTGTATCACCTTGGGGCGCACTAGTGCTATTTGTGAAGAAGAAGGATGGGACCATGCGCATGTGCATTGATTACCGCCAGTTGAACAAGGTCACCATCAAGAACAAGTACCTGTTGACTCGTATTGATGATTTTTTAGACCAGCTGCAGGGAGCTAGGGTGTTCTCTAAGATTGACCTGAGGTCAGGGTATCATCAGCTGAAGATTCGGGACTCGGATGTTTCGAAGACTGCATTCAGGACTAGATATGGCCACTATGAGTTTCTGGTGATGTCCTTCGGCTTGACTAATGCCCCAGCGGCGTTTATGGATCTGATGAATCGGGTATTCAGGCCGTATATTGATTCCTTTGTTATCATCTTCATTGATGACATCTTGATATACTCACGTAGCCTGGGGGAGCAGGAGCAGCATTTGAGGGTAGTGCTTCAGACCTTGCGAGAGAAGAAGCTATATGCTAAGTTCTCCAAGTGTGAGTTTTGGCTTGAGTCAGTGGCATTCTTGGGGCATGTTGTGTCAGGAGAGGGTATTAAGGTGGATCCCAAGAAGATTGAGGTAGTTCAGAGTTGGACACGTCCCACTTCAGTGACCGAGATCAGGAGTTTCCTAGGATTAGCAGGTTATTATCGGCGATTTGTGCATGGATTTTCATCCATTGCGTCATCTTTGACCAGATTGACCCAGAAAGGTGCTCCATTCCATTGATCCGATGACTATGAGGAGAGCTTTCAGAAGCTCAAAACCGCTTTGACTACGACACCAATTCTTGTGTTTCCTTTCGGTGCAGGGATGTATACGGTATATTGTGACACTTCACGCGTTGGTTTGGGATGTATGTTGATGCAAGAAGGGTGATTTATTGCATATGCTTCGCGTCAGCTGAAGATTCATGAGAAGAACTACCTTGTGCATGATCTGGAGTTGGCAGCGATTGTTCATGCTCTTAAGATATGGAGGCACTATTTGTATGGGGTGCCTTGTGAGGTTTATACCGATCACCGCAGCTTGAAACATCTATTCAAGCAGAGGGACCTTAATTTGAGGCAGCGCAGGTGGTTTGAGTTACTAAAGGATTATGATATCACCATTCTTTATCATCCAGGCAAGGCGAATGTGGTCGCGGATACCTTGAGCAGAAAGGCGAAGAGTATGGGTAGCTTAGCATTCATTCCAGCAGAGGAGAGGCCCTTAGCTCTGGACATCCAGTCCTTGTCTAATAGACTTGTAAGGTTGGACATTTCAGAGTCCAGCCGAGTTCTAGAATGTGTGGTTGCTTAGTCTTCGCTATTGGGGGAGATTAAGGCCCGATAGATTGATGATCCACATTTGGCAATTCTCAGAGAGACGGTACTTTAGGGAGGTTTCCATTGGTGAGGATGGTGTTTTGCGACTCCAGGGTCATCTATGTGTTCCTAATGTTGATGGTTTGAGGGAGAGAATCCTAGAGGAGGCACACAGTTCGTGGTATTCTATCCACCCGGGAGTTACAAAGATGTATCGTGATTTGAGGCAACATTTTTGGTGGTGAGGGATGAAGAAGGACATAATGAAGTATGTGACTAAGGACATAATGAAGTATGTGACTAAGTGTTTGAATTGCAAGCAGGTCAAGTATGAACACCAGAGGCCAGGTGGCCTACTTCAGCAGATGCCCATTTCGGAGTGGAAGTGGGAGCGCATCACTATAGATTTCGTAGTTAGGTTGCCGCGCACTTTGCAGAAGGTTGATTCAGTGTGGGTCATTGTGGATAGGTTGACCAAGTCGGCCCATTTCATTCCTGTGGTGACTACCTATACAGCGGAGAAATATGCTCATATTTATATTCGGGAGATACTCCGATTGCACGGTGTACCGGTTTCCATCATATCAGACAGAGGCCCTCAGTCCACTTCCTATTTCTAGAGAGCTGTTCAGAGTGAGTTGGGGACTCGTGTAGAGCTTAGCACAGCATTCCATCCTCAGACCGATGGGCAGTCGGAGCGGATAGTTCAGATCTTGGAGGATATGCTTAGAGCATGTGTGATCGACTTTGGAGGGCAGTGGGACCAATTCTTGCCCTTGGCGGAGTTTGCATACAATAACAGCTACCAGTCCAGCATCGAGATGTCCCCGTATGAGGCTTTATATGGTCGACGTTGTCGTTCTCCTATCGGGTGGTTTGAGCTGGGTGAGGCTAAGTTGCTTGGTATAGATTTGGTATAGGATGCCTTGGATAAGGTAAAGTTGATTCAGGAGAGGCTCCGCACAACTCATTCTAGACAGAAGAGTTACGCGGATCAGAAGGTGCGTGATGTATCATCCATGATTGGCGAGAAGGTTATCTTGAAAGTCTCGCTGATGAAGGGCATTATGAGGTTTGGGAAGAAGGGAAAGCTAAGCCCAAGGTTTATTGGTCCCTTTGAGGTGTTGAGGCGAGTTGGAGGGATTGCCTATGATCTTGATTTACCTCCCAATCTATCGGGAGTTCATCCAGTTTTTCATGTATCGATGCTTCAGAAGTATCATGCCGACCTATCACATGTGTTGGACTTCAGTACCATTCAGTTAGATGAGAGCTTGGGCTACGAGGAGGATCCAGTCGCCATTATTGATAGACAGGATCGCCAGTTGAGATCCAAGAGGATTTCTACAATGAGGGTCCAGTGGAGAGGCCAACCGATCGAGGAGGCGACCTGGGAGTCCGAGGAGGACATGCGGAGCAGATATCCCCACTTATTCAGCAGTCCGAGTACTTTTCTATATCCGTTCGAGGACGAACGTTTGTTTAAGAGGTGGAGAATGTAATGACCCAACCGGTCGTTTTGCGTTTTAGAACCCCGTTCCCCTAAATAAATCCTCTCGTACTTACTTTAACTAATTTATGACTTGCGGGAGGTGATTGGTTCGGGAGTTGGAAGAGTTTTGAGTAAAAATATGTCCACTTGCTTCTTTAAGGTTTTCTTAAAAACCAAGTTTGACTTCACTCAACATTTTGGGAAAATAGACTCGGATTCGTGATTTAACAATTTCTGAGGGTCCGTGGGAAAATATGGGACCTGGGCATATGTCCGAAATCGAATTTCGAGGTCCCTAGCCCGAGTAATGAATTTCTATTTAAAATTGTTTAATTGAAGTTTTAAAGAATTAAAGAAATTAAGTAATCATTGATTCCCTAGGTATCAAGCTCGGATTTTCGTTCCGGATCTTGGTATAGGTCCGTAATGTTGTTTAAGACTTGCCCGTAAAATTTGGTGCCAATCCGAGTAGTTTAAGGGCGTTTTGACCCGTTAGAGGAGAATTAAGAACTTGAAGATTCAATAGTTTGATTCATTTGGTTTTAGGGGGTGATTCCAAGGTTTAGCGTTGTTTTGGGAGTTCCGAGGCTTCGAGTAGGTCCGCCTCGTGATTTCAGACTTGTCGGTATGTTCAGGAGGGGCTCGGGAGCCCCGAGCATCAAGCGAGTGAGGTTCGAGCGAAGTAGGAAAATTGAAGAAGAGCTAAAGTTGTTGCTTCTGTCATAACCGCATCTGCGGTTCTTGGACCACATATGCGGTCCGCCCATAGCAGAAGCGGAAGGGCCCAGGCCAAGGGAAACCGCAGAAGCGGCCCAGGGACCGCAAAAGCGGTTCCGCTTAAGCGACTCCCAGACCGCAGAAGCGGTCCAACCATTTAGAGCCCAAGCCGCAGAAGCGGCCCAATAACCGCAGAAGCGGTTCCGCATATGCTGGCCTCAGACCGCAAAAGCGGTCCAACCCCCTTGCCCAGTTCCGCAGATGCGGCTCCATTTTCGCAGGTGCGGGACCGCAGATGTGGTCCCCTAACCGCAGAAGCAGAAATCGCTGGGCAGTGGCCTTCATTTAATTCGAACTCAACACCATTTTATCATTTCACACTCCACACTTGGGTGATTTGGGTGCTTCCAAAGAGAGGGTTTCAACATAACATTGTAAGATAAGTAATTCCCATTCATCCTTAGTTTAAATACATGTACATTAGGTAGATTAAACAATAAAAACTAAGTAAAATCAAGGGTTAGAGCTAGACTTAGGGTTTTAATAAAACTAAGATTTAATCATGAAATCTGCTATGTAATGAACTAGAAATGATATATTAATGATCCTTAGGTTGTAGAGAACAACTTCCTTCGAAAAATCCCGGAATCCGAGTACGTGGGCCCGAGGTTGGAATTTAGGAAATTCATCTAAATGGTTAGGGAATTTCTTAAATAGCTAGGAATTGATCTTGTGAGCCTATATTAATTAGTTCTTACTCCGTTTAACTAGTTTGGAATTGTTCGGCTTCGAAGTAAGGGCTTGGGCTTGTTCTTGATATTGGAAGTGCGTTGTGGAGCGAGGTGACTCTCCTTTCTAACCTTGTAAGAGGGAATTGTCCCCATAGGATTTATAATCGAATAATTGTTGCTAAATGTGGAGGCTACGCATGCGCTAGGTGATGAGAGTCCATGCGTAGCTACTACTATGATAATTGTCCGGGTAGTTTAGGACCCACATCATGCTTATTGGTGTAAATCTTTATATTATCTTGCTATTCCGAGCACCTAGGATATGCTAGAGATTTAAAAAAGGAAATAAAAACATGCTTGTATAATTGTTGAAGTCTTGTTTGGCTTTAATGACTATTGATGTGCCTTGTGTGTATTATTGATATTTTCTTCTTATTTGTGGATCGGGTCGATCGCCTCGGTATGAATAGATGCATCTATAGGCACGCCGTAGACCCTCGGCAAGTGCACAGTTTATTTCTGTTGGATCGGGCCGTCGCCTCAGCATATTTGCGCATGCTTATATAGCTTTGCCTAAGAATGTTAAATATTGGTATTGCTTTTCATGGCCCGAAATGAGTTGATAATTGTAACTGTAGTAATTTATTAATCGGAATCCTGGTGAAAATATGACTTATATGCCTTGTTGTAAGTTGTTGCCTATTAAATATTCTTCATTGTTAAAATTATATTTATAATATCATCTGAACCTAGTGAGTATCAAGTCGACCTCTCGCCTCTACTTCTTCGAGATTAGACGGGATACTCACTGGGTATATATTATTTATGTACGCATACTACGCTTTTGTACTTAAATGTACATGATCTAAAGCAGGTGGATCTGGCTATTATTTTAGTGCGCATCCGTGAGCGGACTTGAGACTTCTATGATGAGATGTTTTCCCTTCATGTCGACCTGCAGCCGAAGAAGTCTTCCCTTTGTATTTATATTTTCCGTCTATTCAGATTCAGACAATAGGATAGTATGATATTATTTTGGATGTGTATTCTACTAGTTGCTCGTAGCTTGTGATACCAGGTTCTGGCACACACTTGATAGACGATTATTTTGGAGTTGTGTACTTACATTATTCATAGTATTTCGTCCTTCTGGTTAAATTTCAAGTCAAGTGTTTATTCCACTTAATTTTAATTAGAAGCAACATAAAGATTTTAGTAATGTTTCCGCATTGGCTTGCCTGACAAGGGTGTCAGGCGCCCTCATGACCTATTGTGGAATTGGATCGTGACAACATGGTATCGAGAGAACAACTCATGATGTATCAGTTAGGCGTGTATCATATGGAATTGAATTCATTTCTTAAGTGAAATGGTAAACGGAGAGCCCATTATTCATCATGTTTTGAACCTTGCAATATTTGTCACGGGAATTTCTTAGTTAAAAAAGTTGAGACACAAAAGAACTTGCTTTCTGGTGTGTAGATCAATCAAATGTGACAAAAAAAGGTTAATTTGGAAAATTGGAGTTGAAATTAGAAATTAAATCGTAAGAACCATGAAAAAGACTATGCATAAAGAAAGAAAAATAAAATTGATGAGAAGGTAAATATATTATTTAATATAGTGACAAATTTTTTTCCAATTAACTCAATCTTACAATCTACTAAATGTTAAAAATTATTAAAATTTAAAAGCTTTTATTAATGATTATATAATATAAATTATGGAATATATATATATATATATATATTGAATTCGTTTCTTAAGTGAAATGGTAAACGGATAGCCCATTATTAATCATGTTTTGAACCTTGCAACATTTGCCACAGAGATTTCTTAGTTAAAAAAGTTGAGACACAAAAGAACTTGCTTTCTGGGGTGTGGATCAATCAAATGTGGCAAAAAAGGTTAATTTGGAGTATTGGAGTTGAAATTAGAAAGTAAAATCGTAAGAACCGTGAAAAAAGACTATACATAAAGAAAGAAAAATAAAAATGATGAGAAGGTAAATATATTATTTAATATAGCGACAATTGTTTTCCCAATTAACTCAATCTTACAATCTACTAAATGTTAAAATTATTAAAATTTAAAATCTTATATATATATATATATAATAATAATAATAATAATAATAATAATAATATAATAGAGTAGTTTTTATTTTTGGGGCCTTAATTATTTGGCGCCTAAGGCAAGGGCTTGGGCTTTTACTTGCCTTACCCCATATATATATATATATATATATATATATATATATATATATAAAATAGAGTAGTTTTTATTTTTGGGGCCTTAATTATTTGGAGCCTAAGGCAAGGGCTTGGGCTTTCACTGGCCTTACCATAGAGCCGCCCTTGCTGATTATATTATATACAGTAGTTGCTAACATTCTTATTATTTGATAAATTTTCTCTGTGAATTCCGGTGCTTAATTAGTGAATATCAGCATATTCCTTTATTTACCCTGATTCAGCTTACATTTGGTTGTTCGATAAATCTTCAATTAGGGTTAGGGTTTTTGAAGCTTCGGGTGCTGGAGGAACTCTTGATTGATTGGGCATATAAAAATGGATGATGAGATTCAGAAGACGCAAGAGGAGAGGAAGAAGATGGAGGAGCAGCTCGCCTCTATGAATTCTGTGACTTTTGATACTGATCTGTATAATACCAACCGATTTGAGGGTTATGAGAAGTCGATACCAGTGAATGATGATGATGATACTTTCGACACGGAGAATGAGGTTGCCAGGAAGATGGCATCGTTCACTGCTCCGAAGCAGTTCTTCAAGGAGGCCCCGCGGGCTGGGGAAGAGGATGAGCCAACGGGGTTTAACAAACCGAGTAAGATTATTGATAGGGAGGATGATTATAGGAGGAGGAGGTTGAATCGTGTGATTTCCCCTGAGAGGAATGATCCCTTTTTGGATAAGACCCCGGGTCCGGAAGTGAGGACCTATGCGGATGTCATGAGGGAGGAGGCTTTGAAGAGACAGAAGGAAGAGTTGATGAAGGAGATTGCGAAGAAGAAGAAGGAAGAGCAGGAGAAGGCGGCGGATAAGAAGGAGGAGGTTGAGAAGCCAGCTCAGAAGAGGAGGAATAGGTGGGACCAATCTCAGGATGATGGTGGTGCTAAGAAGGCCAAAGCTGGGTCAGATTGGGATTTGCCTGACTCAACTCCTGGTATTGGGAGGTGGGATGCAACCCCGACACCCGGCAGGGTCGGTGATGCAACTCCTTCGGTGAAGAAGAATAGGTGGGATGAGACTCCCACGCCTGGTAGGGTTGCTGATTCTGATGCTACCCCTGCTGGTGGTGCTACTCCAGGAGCAACCCCAGCTGGTATGTCTTGGGATGCTACACCGAAGCTGGCAGGTCTTGCTACCCCCACACCTAAAAGACAGAGGTCGAGGTGGGATGAGACTCCAGCCACTATGGGAAGTGCAACTCCCATGGCAGGTGCTACCCCGGCAGCAGCATATACACCAGGTGTTACTCCTGTTGGGGGAGTTGAATTAGCTACACCAACCCCTGGGGCAATCAATTTGCGCGGTCCAATGACTCCTGAACAATACAATTTGATGAGGTGGGAGAAGGACATTGAAGAGAGAAATCGGCCCTTGACTGATGAGGAGCTTGATGCAATGTTTCCTCAGGAAGGTTATAAGATTTTGGAGCCTCCACCATCTTACGTTCCCATCAGAACACCTGCCAGGAAGCTGCTTGCCACACCTACTCCTATAGGGACTCCCTTGTATTCTATTCCTGAGGAAAATCGGGGTCAACAGTTTGATGTACCAAAAGAAATGCCTGGTGGCTTGCCATTTATGAAGCCTGAGGATTATCAGTATTTTGGTTCCTTGTTGAACGAGGAAGATGAAGAGGAGTTGTCTCCCGACGAACAGAAGGAGCGGAAGATTATGAAGCTTTTGCTCAAGGTTAAAAACGGCACACCCCCTCAGAGAAAAACTGCTTTGAGACAGCTTACTGATAAGGCCAGAGAATTTGGTGCGGGGCCCTTGTTTAATCGAATTCTGCCATTGCTCATGCAACCCACATTGGAAGACCAAGAAAGGCACTTGCTGGTTAAAGTTATTGATAGGGTACTCTACAAATTGGATGAATTGGTTCGCCCGTATGTGCACAAGATTCTTGTCGTGATTGAACCTCTTCTGATTGATGAAGATTATTATGCTCGTGTTGAAGGAAGGGAAATTATATCTAATCTTAGCAAAGCAGCTGGATTGGCTACTATGATTGCTGCCATGCGTCCAGATATTGACAACATTGATGAGTATGTCAGGAACACAACTGCTCGAGCTTTTAGTGTTGTAGCGTCTGCACTCGGTATTCCTGCTTTGCTGCCGTTCCTGAAAGCAGTTTGTCAGAGTAAGAAGTCTTGGCAGGCTCGTCATACAGGTATTAAGATTGTTCAGCAGATCGCTATTCTCATTGGTTGTGCTGTTCTTCCACATTTGAGGTCTTTGGTGGAAATTATTGAACATGGTCTCAATGATGAGAACCAGAAGGTCAGAACTATTACTGCTCTTTCTCTGGCTGCTCTTGCTGAAGCTGCTGCGCCATACGGTATTGAGAGTTTTGATTCAGTTTTGAAGCCCTTATGGAAGGGTATTAGATCACATCGTGGCAAGGTTTTGGCTGCCTTCTTAAAGGCTATAGGTTTCATCATTCCTCTTATGGATGCTGTATATGCCAGCTACTATACCAAAGAAGTTATGGTTATTCTTATTCGTGAGTTTCAATCACCTGACGAGGAGATGAAGAAAATTGTGTTGAAAGTGGTGAAGCAGTGTGTGAGTACAGAAGGTGTGGAGCCGGATTACATCCGTCAAGACATACTTCCAGAGTTCTTCAGGAACTTCTGGGTCAGAAGAATGGCTTTGGACCGCAGAAACTACAAGCAGCTTGTTGAAACTACTGTGGAGATAGCGAACAAAGTTGGTGTAGCTGATATAGTTGGGAGAATTGTGGAAGACCTCAAAGATGAAAGTGAACCATACCGAAGAATGGTCATGGAGACCATTGAGAAGGTGGTTGCAAATCTTGGTGCATCTGATATTGATGCTCGATTGGAAGAGCTTTTAATTGATGGAATCCTTTATGCCTTCCAAGAGCAGACCAGTGACGATGCCAATGTGATGCTTAACGGATTTGGTGCTGTTGTAAATGCACTTGGCCAAAGAGTTAAACCATACCTTCCTCAGATTTGTGGTACCATAAAATGGCGACTTAACAACAAGAGTGCAAAGGTGAGACAGCAAGCTGCAGATCTGATATCCAGAATTGCAGTGGTTATGAAGCAGTGTGGGGAAGAGCAACTAATGGGCCATCTTGGTGTTGTCTTGTATGAGTACTTGGGAGAAGAATACCCAGAAGTTCTAGGATCTATACTGGGGGCTCTCAAGGCTATTGTGAATGTTATTGGTATGACCAAGATGACACCTCCAATTAAGGACTTGCTTCCTCGCTTGACCCCAATTTTGAAGAATCGTCACGAGAAAGTTCAGGAGAACTGTATTGACCTTGTTGGTCGAATTGCAGATCGTGGAGCTGAATTTGTTCCTGCAAGGGAGTGGATGAGAATTTGTTTTGAGCTTCTTGAGATGCTTAAAGCCCACAAGAAAGGTATCCGTCGAGCAACAGTGAACACATTTGGGTACATTGCTAAAGCTATTGGGCCTCAGGATGTGCTTGCAACATTGTTGAACAACCTTAAGGTGCAGGAACGTCAGAACCGTGTCTGCACCACTGTCGCCATTGCTATTGTTGCAGAAACCTGTTCTCCCTTTACAGTCTTGCCTGCCTTGATGAACGAATATCGAGTCCCTGAGCTTAATGTCCAGAATGGTGTCTTGAAATCTCTCTCCTTCCTTTTCGAGTACATTGGAGAAATGGGCAAGGACTATATATATGCTGTGACTCCATTATTGGAAGATGCTCTAATGGACAGAGATCTTGTACACAGGCAGACTGCTGCCTCTGCTGTGAAGCACATGGCTCTTGGAGTTGCTGGTCTTGGATGTGAAGATGCGCTTGTCCACCTTTTGAACTACGTCTGGCCAAACATTTTTGAGACTTCTCCACATGTGATCAATGCAGTTATGGAAGCCATTGAAGGAATGAGGGTTGCACTGGGAGCAGCCGTAATCCTTAACTATTGTCTGCAGGGGTTGTTCCATCCAGCAAGGAAAGTTAGGGAAGTGTACTGGAAGATTTACAATTCGCTCTACATTGGCGCTCAGGATGCACTTGTAGCTGCTTATCCCATTCTGGAAGATGATGAAACCAATGTTTTCAGTAGGCCTGAGCTCAACATGTTTATTTAGATATTTCTTATAGCTGGTTTACCATTTTTAAAGCTGTTTTCCTTGTTGCAGCGTAATGAAGTGTAATAGTCTTTACTTGTGATGTAAGCTTGGTGTTCTGGTTGTTGCTTTTGAGACATAAGCTCCTTTTGAGATGTAGTGTAGTATCTTATCTTCCTTATTGCATGACATACTTTATGGAATACTGAGATTTTGTATGAAGTGTTCTAGGGTTCTCTTCTATTTTTGCTATTTTAGCTTATTTCATGAGGTGCACCAATCTGATGCATTGAGCTTTAGTTACTGATTATAAATAATATACCAAATCTCACGAAGAAGAAAAAAGCTACTAAAAGACAGTTTTCGTTTCATACTATTTTAATTTGAAGTTGTCAATTTTTTGAACGACTAACCTGTTTGGGAGAGCCCCCAAGTCCAAGACAGCTTCAGACATAACAAATGAGGTTGTAGGAAATTGTCATATTCTTGATCCTTGACCATTAATTGTGATCAAAAGACCAGTTTTTAAGTTAGAGTTGCACTGAAAAATTCTATGAGAGCATATCTGCTCCCTCCTTCAAAACCTTAATCGTCCATTCATTGTGGATTTTTACATCTACCATTTTATGCAGAAATGAAGATGCTCTTGGCTCGACATCGTTGGTTCTGTTTCACTAGAAACCCCCCCCCCCCCCCTCTCCATTTTTCTTTGTGCGTAAATTTAAATGGAGTTCCCCGGAGAATGAACACCGGAAGGTAGAGTAGAAATTAGTATGAGAAAATATGTTAAAGTAGTTAAAATGAATAAACACGTTCAATTCAATAAAAAAAATATCTTTTTTCTGATTTTTTTTCCATACAACACGACACTCTAGATTCACTCAAATCTAGATTCTTCTAATTATGATTTAAGTGAATAAAAAGTAAACCTAATTATTTCGAGCTTTAAAATTAGTAGTTCTAGCGATCGACTCGATTCTTTCAAATTATTTGTCAGTATTGAAAAAGAGTAAAAAAGATAAAATACGAGCTTGTTTTATAGCAAGAGTAATTAATCGTTATTGTTTCAAGGTCAATATATTCACTTGTCTTGATAACATTTTTCTTTGTTCACTCAATTACTTCGTGGGAATGTTAAAAAAAAAAAATTACTACGTGATATTTTGAATCTGCCTATATCTATCGCTTTTCCTTCATTGATTTGATTCTTTTAATATATACCGAGATTCACATTTGAAATAAAAAATCTAGTAATTCAAACTTAAGACATAAGAACAAATAGATATAGCAAATAAATGGATTTGAATGCTATATCAATTCCATATATAGAATTGATATTCACATATATCAAGATAATATTGTAGATTAATCTATACATTCATATCAAATGCGGCCTCTATTTTTATTTTATTCTAGGGGGCATCCTTATAACTACAATTTAACTAATAAATTGTATGGTACAAAGGAACAGATGAATCTTTCTTTCTACCATACTATCTATTTAAGACATGAAATTAGAATCTTTTTCATTTTATTTCGTCAATTTTGGCTAAGAACTCAGAAGTCATGATTCATTCAAATTAATTAACAATTGATCATTTTGACTAACTGTTTTTCGTAAATGATAGGTAGAAAAGCGTTATAAAATAAATAGTGCAGTAGCAATAAATACAAAAATATTTACTTCCATAATCTCATCGATTTTTTACTTCGCAATAACTTGGGATTTAATCCCATAGAGATGATAAATCTTTAGCCTTAAAATTCATTGAATGAATATTACCTCTCAGTGATCTTGAATTTGGTTAAGGAATGCAATTAATTTCGACCAAAAATTTGTATTGGACCAATATTTATGTAGGAGTATTATTTTTCAATATTTATTTCCACTATCACTAATATCATGTAAAAAAACAAAGTAACATTTTAAATTCAAACGCTTCATAAAAAATAGGACACATCGAGGATTAAATAATTATAATTCTATACTAACTTCTTTTTCATAATATATATATATTTTCTCCCATTATTGTAAAATAAAAATTTAAAAGGGAGGTGGTAAAATTGCCAAGTAAAACCCAGTGTTCATATATCTTGCTGTAGAATAAGCTTATCCGAAAAAACAATCTCAAAACAGCAGGGGAAATGTCTCTCCTTATCTTCACCACTGCTCCCTCTGTTCCTCTCTCCTCTCATTCTTCCTCTACTTCTGCATTCCCATGTAAGTATTATTGCTTAATAACATTCTCCAATCAATACTCTGCAACTGTATTATTTTTTAATTTCAGGCTATTTCTTGTGACCTTTTTGAATGGATTTTGGATTCTTGCTTGAATTACTCTTTGTTTTGCATCTGCTTGAATTTTTCTTATTTCATTAATATATACCATTCTCGAAAAAAAAAAAAGATTTTCTTAATTCATTATAGTTGACTGTGTTGTGCTTTGGATACTCGATACATGTTGTTGATTGCATTTTCTTTTCTTTTTCTTTTTCTAGAGATTTTAATTAGGTTTTCGAGCTGGGTTTTGGGTTTTTCTGATTTTTTTCAGCTTTTTGTCCCCTTAGTTGTTTCCTTGCTATGTAGTATGTACTATGCAATTTGGGAAGAGTATCCTTTTTGCTTGTTTGGTTGCCAAAAAAGGCAAATGTGTTAGGCTTTTGTTATCCCCGTTTGCAGAGAACCCCTAATTTGACTTATAAGACAAAATTTTTACTCCCTCGGTCCCAATTTATGCGAGTGTGTTTGACTGAAAATGGAGTTTAAGAAAGAAAGAATTTTGAAATTTGTGGTCTAAAACAATCCACGGACATTTTTGTAGCTATAAATCATCTCATTAAGGATAAAATGCGAAATTTAAAGTTAAATTGTTTCATTCATCATGGGGCAGATTAATAATGAAATAGTGTCACATAACTTGGGATAGAGTGAATTGTATTCTGTGCAAATGAATATGAGTAGAACAAATGGATATAGAGGATTCATGTAGCTGAATTAAACAAATTTCAGATTAGGAATAGTAGTTTTTTTTTTTGTGGGGGTGGGGGGGGGGTTGCAGGGCTTACATTTCGCTTTATATTGGATTCAAACTATCCATCTCAATTTGAAGCTAATGGCGCCTATTATGTGATTCCAGGCATTCCATCAAGATTAGTATTCTTTTCTGTGCACATACATCACTTGATTATTCCAAACAAGGATACATGAGTTTACACTAAATAGATACAGTAGTAAATTTCAAACCAAAGTTAGGCAACTGATGAGAAATCTATATCTATGACAAAATGGGGGGCACGTTTTTTCTGATTTATGGTGGATTCTTGGAAATCAGAAAGGGAAAAAAGAAGAAAAAGAAAGTATGCTAGATTGTTCTTTTGGTTGTTCATGTGACCAAAAGTTTTTTGAACATTGTAATCTATTCTGTATTAGCCTCCAGGTTGTGCAACAGTCACGTTACTTTGAAACCGAAGTTATCTACCAATTCCCATATTCAAGCACCTCTTATCTTCAACAAGAGAGGTGCATTGATTGCTAAGGCAACTGCAGACATTGATAGTGTGGGTTCTGATAATCCTGAGCCAGCACCAGAGAACAATGAAGAAAGTGTGCCTGTTGAGAATCTGCCCCTGGAGTCTAAGCTTCAGCAAAAGCTTGATCAAAAGATGAAAATGAAATTGGCAAAGAAGATCAGACTACGAAGGAAGAGACTCGTTAGGAAGCGCCACCTAAGGAAGAAAGGGCGATGGCCACCTTCTAAGATGAAGAAGAACAAGAATGTCTAGGCTTAACCTGAGATATCTTGCAGGTTTATCTGCCGTCTTGTGTACCTTCTATTAATGCAATGCTGTGACCTTAAGATAATTTTCTTTAATCTGTATCTACAATTTCAAGAAATTAATTAGATTCTTTTCCTGATTAAATTTCTTAATTTTGTGATCGAATATGTTAGGGGTTGAGTTTGTAGTTGTTATTACTTGATTGAGAAACATCCTATATGTGACAACCCAAAGGGTCATCACTTGTTTTCTCGGACATTTCGAGCTTCTGAGGCCTTGAAAACCTCATT